>JAUZSU010125595.1:0-16233 GCA_034780255.1 Parotocinclus maculicauda | reverse complement strand
AATAAATTGTGGTAAATCCAAACGCTAAGGGAAAGGCATTGTTTAGTCAGTTATAAGAGGTTAATATAAGAAACCTGGATGTTGTAAACGGTAACGGCGCTAATCGAGAAGTGAACGTTGTAGGTGCATGGCACGACCTTTGAGACGTCACATTCCTGCTAGACGTTAAGCAGCGAGTATGATGTATATGGAGCGAGCACAGGGTAGCCGTGCAGTCTGGGGACGACCTGAAGACGTGCCTGACAAGGTGACGAGAAACAGACATCGGCTTTGCATTGAGAACTCTCCGCTCGAACTGCTCCCATAGAAATGTAATAGAAAACATATGACTTATCTAATAAAGCTGTTCTTTATCCATTGAAAAGAAATGGGACTAAACGCTGTCTCCGTAGGTTCCGCATTGAAGCTACACTGTTCTTTGACATTTCCTCGTGTTGATTCAATCGGGAATAATGTTTATTTACGAAGAAACGTCGAAGAGCAGAGCTAAACGGTGCACCGAGTTGTGCTAGGGTACATCCGGTATCCGGTGCTAATTTTCATAGGTTACACCCATTGAATTTAATAAAACACATTGAATTTGTATCCCTAAAGGCTTGGTTTATGAGGAGCCGGGTGTGACACTATACATGTTTTAATGTTGTTGCTGCAACAACCAGTTTGCTAGTTAGCTTTGCTGGCAAGCAGGTTGGAATTTTTTTGTCTATGTCCGATTTGATTTATTGTCCCTTTTATTAATTTGGGCTAATATATCAAGTCTGACATGTACATTTAAGTTTGGGGAATTTATTGGCACTCTGTCTGTGGTGTATTATAGTTGACAGAATATTTATTAGTGCAAAATAATATGAGTATAAACTGAAAAGCTGGTCTCCTTATTGTTTAATTTGGTTCAAAAGATGCTCACTTGAATGGACTAGAGTGAAATTAGAAGGTTGTGCTAATGCCCTGTTTTAAAGCTGAATAATGTTGATTGATTTTGTTATATACTGCTCATAAAAATTAGGGGAGACTTCAGAATGAAATATTTCTTAATGAAATATCCCCTCATTTTTGTAAGCAGTATACTTGCATTTATTTAAATATTCTTTTAACATACTGTGAGCACAGTGGTTTGTGCTGTTGCCTCAGAACCCTTAGGATCCCAGGTTTGATTCCCAGTCTGGACGTTGCCTGTATGGAGCTCGCAGGTTCTTTTGGGGTTTGCATGGGTGACTTCTCTTCCACATTCCAACGACATGCATCAGTTGGTGTCCTGTCTAGGGTAGGTTCCCACCTTGCTCTGTTCTGCCGCTTTGGCTTATTTGGATCTTGGTTGCTAGTAATTTAATGTAACCTTAAATAGTAAAACATACTATTTAAGAAATGTTATCCTGCCCACATTCATTAAATAACTTTCTGGTTTGGTTCGTTGGAGGTTGCATGGACTAGAGTTTGGGATATGTTTATGAAAGTAAGGGTAAAAAAAAAATAAATAAAAAATCCACACACACACACAATGCAAAGGGAACTTATAAGATTGGGAATAAATAGCCTTAAGAAAAAAACATTTGTCAGTGAGGCTGACAGGCAAAAACGGCTTTTGATTGTTATGGAGCATGAAGATTGGACTCTGGAGCAATAGAAGAAGGTCATGTGATTTGATGAGTCCAGATTTACGCTAATTTAGGGTGACGGGAGCATCAGGGTAAAAAGAGAGGCAGTTGAAGTGATGCAGCCATCATACCCGTGGGCGCAGTGCTATGATCTGGGGTTGCTACAGGTGGTCAGAGTTTTAGCAAAGAATTTGTGCTCAAAGAATGAGGTCATGAATATACTGAACGACCAGGTTATTTCATCAATTGATTTTTTTCTTTTCTAATGGAACAGGCATATTCAAGATGACTCTGGCTCAAATTGTGAAAGCGGTTCAGAGAGGGACAGCACAGTGACTCGGTGGGTAGCACCACTTCCCTTACAGCAAGAAGGTCCTGCGTTCAATCCCAGGGTGGAGCTGCCTGAGTCCTTTCTGTGTGGAGTCTGCATGTCCTCCCTGTGTTTGCGTAGGTTTACTCCAGTTTCCTTCCAACGTCCAAATACATACGTGTTAGGTTAACTTGTGTGTCTAAAAAGGCCCTTAGTGTGTGACTGTGTGCATTACTGTGTGTGTGCCCTACGATGGATTGGTGTCCCATCTAGGGCTGGGTAGGGTTGCCCTTGCGCTCAGAGTTTCTGGGTGGGCACCGGCTGGCCCGCGACCCCGTGTGGATTAAGCAGAAGTTAATGAATGAATGACTGACTAAATGAATGAATGAATGTTTTAGAAAGCAGGAGGCATAATAAGTACCAATCTGAACCCCATTAAGAATCTTTGGGTTGTTCTACGGAAGACTTTGCTCAGTGGTCCAACTCTCCCATCATCAAAACAAGATCTGGGGTTAAAAATGATTGCAACTTTTTTTTGCCAGCCAGTTTGACACCCATTAGTAGTCAGTTTATATATATATATATATATTAGTGGCAGGATTAAGTATCACTATTTAATCATCATCATTCATTATACATGATGTATTCATAAAGGATATTATATGTAATCATATATACTGCTCAAGAAATGAAGTGGTATTTCAAAATAAAATGCTTACTTACTTGAGTTACTTAAAACATAAATAATCACCTAAAATTATTTTGAATTATTATGATATTATAATTTGTAGCTTTTGGACGGGTTGGTGGGATTGTGGGTATGGGTTTTATCTTGGTAAATTGGGGGCAGTAGTTTATTTGTATTAAAGGATTTGGTTCACTTTTCTTTTAAAGGTTGTATAATATTAAATTGATAGCAATAATTTCACTGATATTATGATGCAGGTAATTGTTCCTGAATACATAAATATCAGTTTAAGCAACTAAAAAAAACCCTGCTTTCTGACTGTCTTTCTGGTGAACACAATTTTGCTATTTTTTAATAAAGTCATTAAATTTGGACACTTTTTAAGCCTGTTCACAATGAAAGTTTGTACTTAATATTGGTCTGGTTGAGACTATGTCTTAATTAACTAAGGCAAAGTTCAGGTAATGCTAGAGGGATGAAATGAATTTTGCAGTGAAAATCAGTTGCAGGATATTAATTGAGACTAAACTATTGGGAAATAAATTTAACTATGACTTTACATATTTAGCATATAAGCAATGGCTGAATATAAGGAAGTTCTTGTCTTGCCAGCTTCGTAAATGTAACTGTTCCCAAATTAATTTACAGTTTTGTCTCTAAATCGTGGGAAATAATACATGTGTTTTAAGCACATATTTAAATTGAATTTGTTCTGCCTCGTAACGAGTAGTTGTTTATCTTCTAGTCTCCACCCTGTTCAGAGAACAGAATTTGTTTTGTTTTGGGTGCTGGGTAAGCTGGTAATACACCCATGGCCCATTGGTCTAAATTAATTTCTGCTTGATAGTGCTAGCTCAGTCTGGAACTATTGCCAGTCAGTGTGGGTTTACTCTGTGTACTCAGGTTTCCTCTTACAGTGCAAAAAATGCATTTGGTTATTTGATTACTTTGAATTGGCCTTACCTGAGTCAATGTATCACTAGTATTAATATAACCGTGTGTCTGTTCCTAAAATGGTCCACCTATGGTCCAAGTAAAGCTGTTAAAGTTGCACAGTCTTGGTTAACCAGCATACTACCTGTGCAAAATAAAGCTAATATGTAAGACCAATAAGACTGAAATTGTGTAGTGTGGCTTTAAAACGTGTTCATGTTTTGCCCGGTTATCTAACAAACAATAATTAAATACTTGAATGTGAAAAGGATCTTAATTTGAAGCCCTTCTCAGAAGTATCGCCTGCATATGAGCATGTCTTTTGTTTATTTCACCGCTTTCGAGTCGTTATTAACCTTAATTAAAGTCCTTCATTCCGAGGCCTTAAAATGGATGACTTATTTTGGAGCACCGGTACTGATTCCTCTTATAGTCCATAATATTTGCACAGCAAATTAAACCAAGATAATGATTTTTTTTCCCTGAAAGCACTTAGGTTTTCATGGCTGATGGAGTGTTCATTAAGAGGCAGCCATTACCTGATGTAATTGCTTATTTTTTGCCGCAGATAATTTGTTCTGTGTTTATGGCGGTTCTCATATAATTTTCATTTTAGATCCTATCTGAGACCGCAACTTGAGTGTACAAGCCTGTTAATGACTTGACAAAAACAGATTCACATCAATCGCGGTTAGGTGTGACAAAATGACAAATTGACAAGGTAATAAGCAACTCGTGCGAGGCAAGCTGTAGAAGATTTACTCCCACATCTCTCTTGGCGTGCCGTAATCAAATAATTGCCTGGTGCATGGTTAATGTTGCACAAATTATGCCTGCATTAACCCAATAATGGACAGAATACATTTAGCAGCAAATAATGATCATCACTTTCCCTTTTGATCTTTTTTTGTGTTATCTTAAACCAAAGAGAAAATGAACAATAGCTGTTACAGCATAGATAGATTAATAAACATTATGCTATAAGTCGTTTTATATAGCACTGTTAAGAGGTCTGACTGCTATAGGGTTTGGTGGCGGTGGGTCTAAAGAGACAGAGGGGCTACAAATAAGATGTGGGTGAACCACACTGGATGACAGACAGTACTGAGCATCACTGGAGGTAGAAATTACCATTTGGAGGGTTTGTTAAACGGATAATAAAAAAATCTGAACATTTGAGGTCCTGGCAGGTCCTGGTTTGGAGGGTCATTAAGACAGGGTCAGAAGATCTGAATGTAGGGTCAATAAGGCTGAATTTAGTAGAGTCTAGGGTCAGCTAAACTGTGTGGAAGCAGGTCTGAATGCTGGCAGAGCATCTGTATGGTCTGGGGGATCAGCAAAGTGTGTCTATAGAAGGAAGTTTGGAAGACTGAGGCTCTGGATGGTCAGTGAAGGTAAGGCCCAAAGCTCTGGAGGGTCAGTGAAGGTAAGACTTATGGCTCTGGAGGGTCAGTGAAGGTAAGTGCCAAGGCTCTGGAGGTTAAGGTTAGTAAACATAAGGGCTGAGGCTCTGGAAAGTAAGTGTAGGTAAGAGCTGAGGTTCTGGAGGGCCAGTGAAGCTATGGGTAGAGGTTTTGAAGGGTCAGTGCAGGTAATAGCCGAGTCTCTGGAGGGTCAGTGAAGCTACGAGCTAAGGTTGTGGAGGGTCAGTGAAGCTGAGGGCTGAGGTTCTGGAGGGTCAGTGAAGCTATGGGCAGAGCTGTTCGGAAGGTTTAGTTTGTAGATTACCTGGGATGACTGAAGGGAGAGTGAGGCTGGATGGCAAACTGTCTGGAGGATCAGTAAGGCAAGGTGGCTGAAGATCTCAAAGTGGCTGAAGCTTTTTTTTACGTAATTGAATTCTGGACCTAGGTCAATAAGAAAGTTCTGTTTTGTCAATTGTTTACTTTTTTTGAATAATTAAAAGAGCACCAAAGGGAACTTTTTCAAACACTATTCATAGTGGTTACAAGATGACCATCCTGTGTGTGGGAGTTTTGTGTTTGCACCCATTTTTTTCAGATTTTTTTTTTCTATTTCAGCAGAATTACCAGAGTGCTTCATCTGCAGGGATGTGCAGCTGGTGGATGGAGAACCCTTAAGGAGATTCTGCGACTGCAAGAACCTTGTGGCTCATCATCACTGCCTGCTCACCTGGGTCAGAACGGTATGGCATTGCTTAGTCTTGCGAAAACTGCACCTGTGTCGACCCGCGCTCCTCGTTTTTCAACATGCAAGTCCATGCAGGTCCATGCACACCTGGTTTGGGTGCAGCATCCATTTGCGGTGCAGCCACTGGCCTAATCAGCATGTGCAGGATAAAAATGAAAGGGGGGTGGAAAGTTAGCTTTGCACTTGAGTAATTTTTCTTTTTAAATTAAGCCTGCTTGTGATGTGTGGGTGTTTTTCTTTTATTGCAGCTGGGTCCATGCGTTAAGGTCCTGCAGGTGGGGATAGTAGGGAAGCTGCTCTCACCCCAGGCTTAGTGATGAATGCTCATGCTAGATCATCCATCATCGGTGCCATCAATAGTCCATCCTGGTGATTAACCGAAGCCAATAGGTCTTGTAGTTAGTTCAGTTTAATTAAACGCAGTCCACACAAAACGAATAGATTACAACCCTGGTAAAGAAGGTAGCCTGAAACTTTTCTTAAAATATCACAGGAAATTGATGTCGAAGCGCCAAATCCTACCTAGCGGCACAGTTTTTATTGCTACAATAGACAAAGCGACTTATCTCGCATCTCCATCTGACAGGGAATGAAAAAAGGAGCCTTGCTGTATGGTTAAGTAATGGTAGTAATTTGCAGGACCTCCCAGTACGAAAGTGTATAAAGGAGAATAAAATGAAAGCAAATGCTCGTTTTGATTGGGCCTGGCTCTGTTTTGCGGCGCGCTGTTTAGACTGCGACTGGAATCTGCCAACACAGCGATCGCTCATCCCAACAGTTAATACTGCTTTATGGGCTTTGTGTCTTTTGATGAAAGTCTTGCTAAATCCTGTTTATGCAGTGGCCCTTCAATAAACACTGGCTCTCTGATTTGGAGACCGCTGCAAATCCCAAAGCGGTCCCACACGGACGCACATGCACATGCATACGCGGACGCGGACGCGCAGGACCCCGCCTGTTGTTTTTCCGCATGAAATTGAAACCAGCAAATCTCCTTCATCATCATGCTGAAACTATTCCGAAACGGAGGGGCTCAAATCCACAGTGAGATTATGATGATCAAAAGACACATTTTTCCAACGTGACAAAAGGACTTGTCTTCGTTTTATGACCCAGTTTTGTTCTTTGCTAAATAATAAATGCCTTTTTGTGCAGCTTATATAATTATGTAGATAATTACTCAAGCAGCTTTATGCTCCACGTATTTGTGCTAAACCTCTCCAGCGTTTGGTTAAACTGTGGTTAAACTGTTTACTCACACACACACACACACACACACACACACACACACAGTCAGACTTGCACAAGCCCTCCATTAGAAGGTCGTAAAACAGAAACTCTTGTTTTGTTTTTAGGAGACTGACAGTTGGTATGTAACCACAAATCTTTCATCTGTCCTGTTTGACTCCAGAGTCATCCACACCCCCAGCCCCAAACACACACACACACACACTCTGTCCCAATAGTCATATGAAGTACGGTGGTGGATATCTGTCACTTATTAGGTCTATGCAGTGCTTCCTATTTTTATAAAAAGAAGTGGTCCATGTGTGGTGGAATCCAGCGTGGCGAGTTGAGTGGAGTGGAGTTGAGAAAAAGAAAGGAAACAAGGTGAAACAAGGTGAAAGAAATATGAATACAATAAGAAAAAAGTAAGAACATTTACAGTGGAGCCTCGGTTTTCATCTTTTATTTTAAAAACTGTTATAAAATAAAATCAAACTGCAGCCTTACTCAGAGATTTATAGTAAAGAAGTAGAACTACTTAAGTACTAAAATGCAGTACTTCTACTTTTTTGGAGTATTAGTTTTTTCTACTATTTCTACTCTTACTTCACTACATATTTTTGATGAATTTAATACTATTACTCCAATACATTTTTCATTTGCTGAATCGTTACTTGTTACTATTATTAAAAAACAAAAAAAGAGTTGTGAATAACCAAACTCATAGTATGAATGCCAGAGCAGTAGATGACTCTATTATCAGGTTTAATGAAGCTGGCTTATAATTGGACAAGCTGTATATAAAAAGACTGTCGAGATGGAAAAAGACGATCCAGGAACACCACCATTAAGACCAAATTCTTGGACTTTAAATGATAATGGACACGGTAATGAAAACGACCACTCCTGGCCCTACTTACAGTCCATGTTTTTGTTTTTCGAA
The DNA here is from genome assembly GCA_034780255.1 of Parotocinclus maculicauda. NCBI lineage: Eukaryota > Metazoa > Chordata > Actinopteri > Siluriformes > Loricariidae > Parotocinclus > Parotocinclus maculicauda. The sequence goes on along the minus strand of JAUZSU010125595.1, from coordinate 8,386 downwards.
ACAAAAGACAATTCATATAGAATGAAGTTCCTACTCTGCCTCCCGAAAGTTTGTGAAAATAAAGGCCTTCAAAATTCAGTGTCGAATTTAAAAAAGCATATCAAGGTAAGCTAAATATAGCTAACTTAATAAACTAGCCTAACTGGTATAACTAATGCTAGATTAATTTATCTGATTGTTCCAAAGTTGCTGCGGGTAAATGCAGGTCTATTAATCAATTTCTACATTTTACCACCTTTGTAAACAAGCAAATTAAGTATAGCTGCTGTTTTTTTTGGAAGTTAGACATTTTTTTTCAATAAAAGAAATTGTGTACACCCAACGTTTGTAATAAAAAAAACAATACATTATTAAAACTTTTTGATTACTTTCTTTAATATAACAATACTTTTACTTTTAGTACTTAAGTAGTAATTTTTTCAGTACTTTTACTTGCAATGCTTAAGTACAAAACTTTTTGAATGCTTTAGTACTTCTACTTAAGTATGGTGTTTAAATAATACTTCTACTCAAGTCACCTTTTTGATATAGTACTTGTACTTCTACTCCTCTACTCTACTCCAGTACTTTATACATTTCTGGCCTTACTGTGCAAAATGGAAAAAGAAGGGTAATGTTATACTTAGTTTATGATAAAAAATAATATTCATACATGTACACATACACATACCTATATACTTGCACATACCTACATAAAAATTATTATTAATAAGAGGGTGGGGTTAGGCAGTTACAGAGCCACCAAGTTAAAAGAAAAAGAAAAAATAGAATAAAAAATGTCCGCAAACATGTCTGAATAAGCATGCATCCAAATGCAGTACAGCAGTGGACTGGCTGATATACTCTGTTATGACATCACCAGTTGGTTTTCATCTTTAATCCGTTCGAAAGTGACTGATGAAAACAACAACAAACTCTTATTTATATATCACCTTTCACAAATCCAAAGTGCTTACCTGCCTAATTAGGAAACAGGTGAGTTTTCAGGAGAGATTTGAAAACAGGAAGAGAAATACAAGAGCGGATAAAACAAGGTAGTCTCAGTAATATTAGAGTAAAGGAGGTGCAGTGGAAAATACCCTAAGACCCATGGAAGATCACTTAAAACGCGGAACATATAGAAGACTAAGATAAATAGACAACGATAACTGAAGCCATATTTCCCTAATAAATAATGGTAATCTAATTAATCTGCTCCAAACACTTTTATAGATAATAATTAGTTTTATATACAGAAACCTATTTGAAATAAATACAAACACATTTCCACAGTAATCACTCATTTATATTATGCACCACTGGAAAAACAATGGAAATGTTTGGGATGAACATGCAGGGATGAACATTGCTCACTCAACGAGAAACAAAGCCAAAATGAAGGAAGAACCCTCTGAATTGTTCCCTCTTTGGGTTTCCACTCCGACCCAGACAGCAGTGAGCTTTGGCAGGTGAAATATAAGCAGGTGGGACAAATGGAGACTCTTACACACATTTCCAGATACTTCACTACTCAGTTTATTTACTACAACAACCATTATAAACTTGCTCTTATAGCTTTTTTAGACATTCTTACATAAACTTAAGAAGCAAAGCTTGATGGCGTTACTTGCAGAAATAAAAAAAGTATAAATAAAGTAAATAAGCAGCATAAAGCTCTGTGTGTGTGTGTGTGTGTGTGTGTGTAAATAATGTATTAAATATAACAACAGACAACATGGTCAACATGAGAGTATCAGATGACAGGAAAAGTGATGGAGGGAAAAAAGAGGAAGGTGTGTACTTGAGAAAAAAGAGAAGAGGAAAGGTGAAGAATAGGAGACATGATGAGAAAGAGGAACTTCCATAAAGAATAAAGCAGAAGCCTTTGTGTTTCTGAATTCTCATAAGAACAGAGGAAGAAAAATATGAGAGAGAAGGAATTTAGTAAATTCTTGAGGGTGAGGAGAAGAAATAATGACGAAGAGAATGATTCAAGAGAAAGTTCAGAAATCTCTGAGGTGAAGACAGGAAGAGGGTAAATGTTTGAGAAAGAGAAGAAGAAAGCAAGATGGTAAATGGGTAAAGAGAATGTAGAGCAGAAGCATCTTTGTTTCCAGATTCTTTGGTGACAAAAACGGAAAAGTAAGGTGAGTGATAAAGATAAAGAGGAAGAGGAAAATGAGGAGAGAGAGTAAGGTTGGTGAGTGAAGAAGAGAAGAAAGACTAAGGTGACCGACAAAGAGGAAGAGTATTGGGGGGGGGGAGTTACTGAGGATTAAGAAGAATACAGAGCAGAAGGACCTTTGTGAAAAGGAAGTGTAACCCAGGTGATTGTCAGGTGAGAAAAACTGTGCATGAGAAACCCAACTTGGATGATTGAGGAAGAAGAGAAGAAAGGAAGATGAATAGTTAATGACAAAAAACAGCAAAAGCCTCTCTGTTTCCAGACCCTGAGCAGACAAGAGGAAGAGTATGGTGAGTGAGGAAAAAAGTAAGAGAGAAGGATGAGATCCAAAGAGTAAGGTGAGAGATTGATTGAGGAAAAGGAAAAGAGATTAAGATTAAGATGAGTGAGGAAGAGGAAGAAGAGAAGTGATTGAGGACGAGGAATAAGAAAAAAACAAGGACGACGATTAAAGAGAATAAAGAGTAGAAACCTCTGAGTTTGAGAATGCTTAATGGGATCGCAGGGTGGGAAAGTAAGTCAGGTAAGGTTAGTGTGCACCAGAAACTGCAAGGTGAGTGACTGGGGAAGGAAAGAAGAGAGAAGGAGAAAGGTGAATGGTTAATTAGAAAGAAGAGCAGAAGCCTCTTTGTTTCCAGACCCTGAGGAGACAAATGAGGAGGAGTATGGTGAGTGATGTAAAAGGTAGGAGAGAAGGATGAGAGTGAAAGTGTAAGGTGATCTCTCACTTTACTTCTCTTGATTGAGGTAAAGGAGACTAGAATAAGAGAAAGACGGAGGAGAGAAAGATGAGAAGAGCCAGTAAGGTGAGTGAGGAAGAGGAAGATGAGAAGAGAGAGAGAGAGTAAGGTGAGTAACTAAAAAGAAGACGAGATGAGAGAGAGACTAAGGGGAGGAACTAGGGAAAAGAGAGAAATGAGTGAGAAACGGTGAATGATTGAAGAAGAAAAAGAGGATATAAATAAGAGAATAATAATTGAAGATAATAATTATGAATTGCCTTTTTGTTTTTGAACTCTTGAGGAACGAAAAGTATTCTCCACGTGGTTTGGCACCAACCCACTTTTATGAGTTCAAGTACCCCTACAGCCCTGTCCAAACACTCCAGTACAGGTTGCTTGGCTGCCCCAAAATGTAGAGTATCCACTGCTGGGGGCAGATATTCCAGTGTCATAAAACCCAAGCTATATAATACAATACCATATCTCTTCCTCACTTTCTTTCTTCAAAACTCAGCTTAGTACTTCTCACCATTTTTTTCTTCTTCTTCCATATTATGGTATTTTTTTATTCCTGTAAAGCAACCTTGGCTATGAGAAAGGTGCTATGTAATTGGAACATTATTATTGTTGTTGTAGTTGAAGAGGCGTGAAAAAGATTGATGTGATTGAGGATGAGGAGAAGTGAGGAAGATGAAGGTGAATGCTGAAAGTGCAAGAAGAACAGAGAGTCAGTTGAGTGATAAAAACGTGCAACAGAAACTGCAAAGTGAGTGATTGAGGAAAAGGAGAATACAGGAAGATGAAGGCGGATGCTTAATCAAAATGAAGAGCAGGAGCCTTTTTGTTTTCAGACTCTCAGGAGACAACAGGGAAGAGATTAAGAGGAAGAAGAGTGAGTGAGGAAGAGGAAGTAGAGAAGAGAGAGACTAAGTTGAGTGACGAAGAGAAAGATTTTTAAAATAAATAAGAAAGAAAGGGTAATTGAGTTAGGTAAAGAAAGTTAGGTAATTGAGGAAGTAAGGGAGAGGACAGTGAATGATTAAAGAGAATATAGTGCAGAAGACTCTTTGTTTCCAGATTCTGAGGACACGAGAGGAAGAGTATGGTGAGAGATGCAATGTAGGAGAAAAAGATGAGTTCAAAAGAGTAAGGTGAGTAAGAGTGATCAGCTGAGAAAAAGAAGAGATTAAGAGGAAGAAGAGGAAGGTAAAGGAGGTCAGTAAGTGAGAAAGAGGAAGAAGAGCATAGAGAAAAACTAAGGTGAGTGACGATGCGGAAGAAAAAGCTGAGCGAGAAGTGGTGATCGGTGGAGAAAGATAATGAGAGGAAGACAAGGGTGAATGATTAAAGAGAATGAAGAGCAGAAGCCTATGAGTTTATGAACTTGTGAGAAAAGAAGAGAAAAGAGAAAGAATAAGTTCAGTGATGAAGAGAAGGAAGAAAAGAAAAATCAGAAAAATGTCGGTGGACTCCGCGAAGGACAGAAAAGCGAGAGAAAGGTTAGCAAGGGAGGTTAAAGAAGAAAATGAGAAACGGAGGAGGAGGAGACAAAAGGGAAAGGAAGGCAAGTATTTAAGAAAAAGAGGTAATGGTGGTAAAAAAAAGACGAGAAGAGAGCAGGAGAAAGTTGGGTGAATTTTTATCTAAACAGAAGCTTTATTTTCAAGATATGCAGGTAATAAAGCCAAGCTAGTGTTCTGATTGGTTAGAACTTCAGGGAACGGAAAGAAGGTCAATTTAACCTTCGAATTAAATCGAACAAAGCTTTGTTTTTACAAATCAGCTTTTATTTACATTTGATGTCATCGTTTTCTTACTAGATAGATGTACTTTTTAAAACCTAGATAACATAAATATGGCAGGGAGCATTACAGATGCTGGTCACTTTATTAGGTACACCTTGCTAGAACCAAGTTGGACCCCTTAGCTTTCAGGATTGCCTTCATTCTTCATGACATTAACAATGTACAAGAGGTAATGGTGGTAAAAAAAAGACGATAAGAGAGCAGGAGAAAGATGGGAGAATGGAAAACAAGATTGGGATTGAGGGTACTAAGTAGCAAGTAATGAGAAGAAATGGATGTGTAGAGGAAGAGGAAAAAGTAATATGGGAGAAAATGAGGATGTGGAAAAAAGCAAAGAAGAGAGGAAAAGTAAGTCTGGTGAGTGACCGAGGAAGAGGAGAAAAAAGAAGGATGAAGGCAATTGATTAAAGAGAATAAAGAGCAGAAGCCTGTGTGTTTTTGGAGCTGAACTGGCTGATTGACCTGCCACTCCTGCTCTTATTGATATTTCTCTGAAGCAGGTCAGCCATGTCCACCTAAAGTGCCCCTTAACCACATTTTATGAAGCTAGAACATGTAATCCAATAACCCTTAGCCTGGTGAGTAAGCTTTCTCTGACCGGTTGCTCTTTTGGATCTACTCTTCAAAGCAGATCGGGTGAAGAATGTCATGTTCTACCAACATTTATAGACTTGCAAGCACCTCAAGGAGGTGGAAAGAAAAACACTTTATATCTGTTGTAGGATCGAATTCTGTCTCGCCATGAACCATGTGTGACCTGTTAGAGAATACATTATGGTTCCCATCTTTATTTAGGCCAGCTTCTTGTCCAAACTCTTAGATGAATAGCACCACACACAACCTAATTAGCAAGCAGGAGGTAGTTGAGAGATCCAGAGAGCACCAGGGGCCAAATTTAAATATACACTGCTTGCAAAAATTAGGGGATATTTTATTAGGGGATATTCCATTTTGAAATATCCCCTCATTATGAGCAGTGTAGGTGCTAGTCAGTGACTGAGTGGGTCTGGGAAATCCTGCAACTACCAAGTGAACTTGCTCTGACCTCTGAACCTCATTAGGAGGAGGAAACTTTTTGTGGAGAGAGACCCTCAATAGGAGAGTACAAGGACGTAGAAGGCAGTAGGATGTAGGCAGTAGGGTATTTGTAGACTACATGGTAGCTTACATTGTAAAAATATATTCAATAAATCTAAAGTATACACTATAGTGTTTATTTCATACAATAATGAGTAAGGAACTTAAAACAAAGCTGTTAAACTAGGTGAAATAGCATCCTTCCTCATCCTATGGCAGTTAGGATCAAACCAAACTTGGCCTAGGGGTGATGTGTGTGTGTGTGTGTGTGTGTGTGTGTGTGTGAGAGAGAGAGAGAGAGTTTGGGGGTGGGGTTATAGAAGGAAAAATTAAATGCTTGTAAACATTTTACCACAATCTGTATACAAATTCCTTCATATGAACAAATTCCTGTTTAAAAAAACAGATTTAAAGCATATTTTTGAAAGACACAAATACAAAACGCACCAAGAAGGAGTTGTTGAACTCTATTGAAAGTGCAATAAGGTGGAGACGTTCCCATAAAACCTTTGTTGTGTGTGGGTAAGCATTATCCTGCTGATAAAAGGCAGTTGGAAGCCCTGCCGTGAAAGGCAAGCCATGTGGCCACAGGATATCCTGCACATATTGCTGATTTGTTAGTGTTCCTTTTATAGGAGTGACTGACTCGTATGCAGTGGCTTCTCAGATCATCACACTAGCAGTTTAGGGAGTGTGTCAACAGCAAAGGCAGGACTGAAACACTCACCACAAGCCCCCTGTTCTCAAACAACTGCAAAAGAAGAACATTCTTTCAAACAATCACAAGAATCACTGGTTGTATTAAATCACACCATCTGCTGGAATAGCCTTGTTATTAGGTTTTACCTGAAGTGCCCAAATTTTTATCTAAACAGAAGCTTTATTTTAAAGATAGACAGGTAATAAAGCCAAGCTAGTGCTCTGATTGGTTAGAACTTCAAAAAGCGGAAAGAAGGGCATCAAATTAAATTTTAGTTTTTACAAATCAGCTTTTATTTTCATTTGATAGTACGTTTCTTATTTTCCAACTGGATAGATGTACTTTTCATAATCTAGATAACATAAATATGTCAGGGATTCACAGATGCTGGTCACTTTATTGGGTACACCTTGCTAGAACCAAGTTGGACCCCTTTGCTTTCAGGATTGCCTTAATTCTTTATGTCATTAACAAGGCGCTGAAAACAAACCTTGTAGATTTGGCATCATGCAGCTGCAGTTACATGAAAAATCCAGTAGATCAAGAGTTTCTAAAAATACTTAGTCCAGCCCATCTAGCACCAACAACCATGCCATTAAAAGTTGCTTAAATTTACTTTTGTACCAATTCTGATGCTCAGTTTGATCGATCTTTCTCTCTTTCTCACGCTCATCTCTCTCTTTCTCTCTCTCTCTCACACACACACACATGCACACACACTTCTGTCTATTTTTAGTAGACAAAATCAGGGTCCCATGCAGAACACAGAAAGATTCAGAGTAGATTGAGATACCACAAAACAAGAACAATATATTCTATTACCGGCCCACATTAAGCTCATGTCAATACCACCGCAATCACTCGCTCCATATACTGATATATGAATATGTTTTCCATTCTCGTATGAAAGGCCTGCCATCTGTTTTCAGTCTGTCGCAGTTAATGGAAGTGATCTTACGTGAAAAATAATACTCTTTTCAAAATATGTAATTCAATCCATATGAAATAGACCTCAGAGTTATGGAGCAAATGACAAGGGAAAAAATAGTGGATATGATTATGGTTGGCCAGATGCGGAGCAGTCTGTAAAATGCTAACAACTGCCTAAATTTAGCCTGGCTTCGGAGAAACGGCTTCGGCTAAACGATGTTTAGGATTTTTCAAAGTACTGCGTGGTACGACAGAATAGAACGCTATTCATGTGGATTTAGCCAACTCGGTCGCAGTGTGTTCTGCGTACTGCATTCACAGATAATTGGTTACGATAATACATTACATTTAAATCAACCTTGAGGCTGCTTTTCATAGACTAATGTTGCTACAATACGAAGATGTTGAAAAGGTATAGGCTTATTTCACTGGAGCTGAATTACAGGCATTGGAACGTTTCTTTTGTTTCTTGAAATGTCGTCTGCCTTTAATCTCATCTGCCTCGTACCAAGGGCGCTTATGATCAAACCAAACCTTTGCCTAGGGGTGATGAGGGGATATAGGGAAGAATTATATATATAATTGAAGACATTTTCACCACACACAGTATGCAATTTCCTTTATAGTAATATATTAGAAACAGATTGAAAGTTTAGTTTATAATGACATCAATAGAATAAATGTAAAACACAGACATATGCGGAAATGAGGCTCGGTCTAATAACTAATCATAAAGCCAACTAATAAAAAATTAGTCTTAAGATGTTTCTTATAAACGGTACAAATGGAAACTATATATACAAATGGAAACATATCAACTTAATCGTAGAATGGACCCTTGGGGCACATCAACTGTAAGAATAGCAGTACACTGCTATATATATATATATATATATATATATATATGCATGCATGCATGCACTGGTTATGGAAAGTATTTAGACCCCTTTAATTTTTTTTACTCTTTGTTTCATTGCAGCTATTTGGT
>JAUZSU010125584.1:0-17511 GCA_034780255.1 Parotocinclus maculicauda | reverse complement strand
GTGAGTCCATGGCCTAACCAAAACCCCCCCCCCCCCCCCCACCTTTATTTACACACTTCCCCCTCTTCCACTTTATGATACATGAATCCTTTCATTGCGAAATCCAGAGTCAGGACATAAAATTACTGTTTTCTCCCCTTTGTGGTGTCGTTTAACATAAACAGGTGAATACACACAATTAACTCAGACTGCAAGGGCAATTACGGCTCAAAACAACCCCAAAGAAGGCGTTAGTTTGGTTAACGGCGGAGCTTTGATGACACAACGGAATGTTACACATCAGTGACGAGCATACTCTGTGTGTGTGTGTGTGTGTGTGTGTGTGTGTGTGTGTGTGTGTGTACTTTCACCCACGTATTTACAAGATTCAAATTGTAGTGAAATAACAACAGCTTGTGAGGTATGCCTTGTATTTTGAAGAGCAGAATAAGCAGAAGATAGTCGTTTGGTCTGTAGTCCTGGGTTAGTTTGAGTTGTGGTTTAAGCTCGGGATTAGTTTTATGAGAGCAGAGTTAGGGTTAGTGCTGGGTCAGGGTTACGCTGTGGTTAGTATGTGCTCTAAATTTAAAGCTGCCATTCAGGACCTTACCCTAAAGGGTTATACTGGGAAATAGAGACTTTCGGGAGCTTAGTAATTCCAGTCATTTGATTAAGTGGGAAGATTTTTATAGAAACGGGTACGAGGTTAAGAGGTTTCTGATGTGCAGTTTCTGGAACTGCTCTGTGTTTAAGTACAGCGGGAGGGCAAACACTACGAGGCCTAGGAAACATCATCATCACCCTCTGGAATGGTCAGTACCTTTATTCTTACCCACTGAAATCAAACCCGTTAAAACACTGACCCATAAATGCCAAACTAGGATTTGTCACTATTTTAATTTTCTTCATTCCAATCTTTGGAAGCTTTAGGTCCGGTTCCTGTTAAAAAAAATGACCCCTCTACAATGCCCTGGATTTCCTGGTTGTATTCTAATAAAGAGAATAAACAATAATGTCATTATTAATTATCGGTATCACTTCTATCGCTGGGGCTGAAGAGTGAAAGTACCGACCTGTTCCCAGCACTGTGGTAACAGTTCCACCTCCACCCGTGTCGGACCCACATGGCGAGCGAAAGCTACACAGCCCATCAGGATCATCTGTCTGTAAAAGAAACACAAACGGGGGGATGTGAGAGGCCCTGCAGGGGGCGCTGCAGACAGGAGAGCTGCGTTTAAAGCTGCCTTGATTCATACAGTAAACACATTTACGGAACAAGCTGTTACAGTGTTCAGTCTGAAGGTGGCGCTCCTGCCAGTAACACATTCTCATTCTGATCTTAAATCAGACTTACAAAACTGTAAATCCATAAGTAATGTAGCTAACAGCTGACAGGATCAGCTCTAGGGGGCGCAATCAAAAATAACGAGTGTGTTTATGTGCACTTAATAATCTGATAACCCTAGAAAATTGTCAGTAACACGATCAGTAAGAATACATGCACTTGGTAATCAGATTAGGTTAATAAGGTATTTCACACTGGATTTGATGTCTGGTCGCAGCTGCAGATTATATCAGACCATCAGACTCACCTCTGCTCATCATCAGGTCTCTTAATGAGGTTAAAGAGGATGTGGAGCAGCTGGTCTCTCTCTTTGGGCTCGGGGTGGAGGCAGGCTGTACACAGGATGAGTGGAATAAGCTCCTACAACACACACACACACACACACACACACACACACACACACACAGTTTAAAGCCTAGTCAGGGTAATAAATACCTTCTTTTATATTGGCAGGAAGGCTTCAGGAATAGAGAAGATAACACAGAAGAACGCTAAAGTGTGTGTTTGTGGGTTTGTGTTTATAGTAAAAGTGTGTTGTTTTGTCACAGACAGCTTGAGTGTTTAAATGATTAAGGACAATAACTGTTATAACGTGCCGTTTCCACTAAACGTGTTTAAGTCAGATGACGATGATGATGTAGGCTTAGGGTTATGGTTATGATGAACATAAACATTCCTTCACATGATTAGAAGTTTTATAAATGATTAGTGCTGTCACTGAATTTTGCCTTTGCCCTGAAATCCTGAATATATTAAAGATACACCCATATTTTCCTCACAGTCACCGTGTGCGATCTAAAAGCAGCAGTCGAATTTTGCTGCCAGGACAGGTGCCACACGGTGCCACACGGTGCCACACGGTGCCACACGGTGCCACACGGTGCCAAGGCATGATGCAGCTGAGCCCATGGGAACTAAAGATTACAAAATACGTGTTTCATAAACAGACTGATCCCTAAAAATGAGCACAACGTCAAAACAGACCTGTAAGCAACAAAAAAAACAACTAATTTAAACCTAATCTTAAACTAATATGCGGTGCCACTCAGGCCAGATCGACGCCTCGATCCATTTCTATAGTTCTGAGCTAAGGCCAGACTTTTTTATTGTTTGTTTTGCAGATCCGCCGACAATCATATTTGAAGAATACAAAAAAATATATACATTTTTTTTTTGCATTTCTCGGATCCGCCGCAGCACCAATGGTTGAAAAAAAAAATAAAAAAAATATATATATATATATAAAATTTTTTAGCTTTTTCCGCCCTCCGAAGGAGAGCCAACAGTTTTCTTCTGTTCATTAAATTTTTTTCCAGATTCACTTTAATTTAATTAAGTAGGTTAAGTAGGTTAAATAAATTTTACTTTTAAATAACATTTTTTAAAATTTCTTCCTCCCTCCTTGTATTGATTCCACATAGTCCTCGAAAAATTTAAAAGTGCTAAAAAAGATTTTTGTATTTTTTCCTCCCTCAGTAGATTCTTAAGTAGAAACATCCGAGGAACAAACAATTAAAAAAGTCTGGGCTAAAATTTCCTCAGCAGCAGACATTTCTGATCATCTTTCTCCACTCTGATGTGCTTCGGTCAGATCTCTGATCAGAGTTCAAAGCTGGAGAGAGGGAGAGCTAACACCAGAAGCAGCTAAGAAACATTGTTTGGCTCTGATCCACATGCCGAGCTTCTGGATCAACTGTTTATGCCCAGCGGGCATCGAGAACGGGAAGTGGCACTCAATTTACAAACATGCAGGGCTTAAGGAGATTAGAAAGAACTCAATAAAAACATGGGCTCCGTTATTTTACAACTTTATCATTAAACAGTATGGGTTTAAGTCTCAGCGATCTCTGTCAGAAAGAAATAGAAATTCATTTAAAGAAGTAAGTAAAGCCTGAATTAAATGTAGATGAACCACAGATTTCTATTTTATAATCCCAAACCCTTCTGTATCCTAACGATCAGAACAGAGCTGAGTAATGTAATGTTAAATCCATCGACAACAACAGAATCGAATCGCTCCACACACACACACACACACACACACACACACACACACACACACACGACCCCTGGTGTATCCCAGAATTCAGTAGCCAAAGACTGTTAAGGTGTGCCCAGAGGGCAGGGATGCCAGGCCATGCCAGAGCCCAGAAGGCACACTGGGGTGGGCAAGAATGCTGATTGGCTAATCAAGGACATGCTTACTAATGCTGTAAAGCCGCCGGCCAAACATCTGGACAGGTACGGGGTAATCAGTAACTTTAGGGGGATTTTTATTGTAAAATGTTCAGCCATTATCTCTGTAATAAAGTCGTCTAAAATCAGCAGAGCTGGAACTGCACTAAAAGGCAGGTGTGCAGTTAATAGTTATTCTTCTATTGTTCTGCCTTAAGTACCATATCTCAGAAGGCGTGTCTCTGTGTGTGTGTGTGTGTGTGTGTGTGTGTGTGTGTGTGTATCAAAATTGGAGCCAGTTAAGTTGACATTAGTATGGTGGGTCGGACAGTTGGGATTAACAGACAAAGCTCAAACTCCACTGAATTGGGGCAGGATTGAGGAAACGTTCCAGGTGTTAAACCGTCCCAGGTTTGGGGTGTGTGTGTGTGTGTGTGTGTGTGTGTGTGTGTGTGTGTGTGTGTGTGTGTGTAAAAGAGAAGTCAGCTATGCAAATCTGAGCAAAGGGGGAGGGAGTTAAAAGCAGCAGAACTCTGTGTGATTCATGTGTGTGTAAATGTTTACAGTTTTGTGAGAGAGTTTTTAACCGTCTGCTAAGGAAATGTGAAAATGAAAGGTCATCAATTAATAATTAATGCTGCACCAAACATCAAATTAACCCGTAGCTCACAACACCAAGAGCATATTAAACCTTAAACATAAAAGTAAAAATAACAAACACAAAAATCATCAGACCGGAAAATCCAATGTAAAAACACTGACGCATTTCTAACGTCCTTCAAGTTTATTAGTAGTTCTAATATTCAACAAGGGGCACACCACCTTCACTAGGACTCAATGGTACTGTGTGTGTGTGTGTGTGTGTGTGTGTGTGTGTGTGTAAGAGAGAGAGAGAGAGGGAGAGAAACAGTAAGACATTTACAGCTTTTCTAAATAGTTTCTCAGTTTACTGATACAGAGACACTCAGGAACTTCATTATAGACAAAAACAACAAATACAAGGTCTGTATTTCACACACACACACGCACACGCACACGCACACGCACACGCACACGCACAAGCACACGCACACGCACACGCACACGCACACGCACACGCACACGCACACGCACACACAGGTAAGGCTGAAGGGTTGGCGTGGCTGTGTGTATGTTCCACTCACCTGACACAGATGCACAACCATTCTCTAAGAGCGCAGAAAAGCAAAGCAAGAAAAGAAATGAGTGAATGTGCAAAATAACTCAGAGTGAAGGAGACGAGAAACAAACAGCATGAATTCAAACCGAAAATACAGCATGATGGATCACATCAAGGGAGAAACGTCTGTGTGTGTGTGTGTGCGCGCGCGTGTGTGTGTGTGTGTGTCTACCTCACGCTTGGCCAGTAGGACGTTGGGGACGATGTGAGGGAGACAGCGGCCCAGCATCAGCACCACACACTCCTCCCGGTCAGCGATCCTCGACACCTAAAAAGCAAAACATTCGGTTTAATCCCCCAGATCTAATCCTATGTTTGATCTAATCCTCTGCAGATTGTACTGCAGTACTAACGTAACACGACAGGGGGCGCTCTCAGATCATGCAGTCTAGCTCACTAGCACATCACTACAGTGTGAACTTTGGCGCTGCCTCCAGACTGGCCAGGGCTGCACAAACAACTGCCCTTGTCTGAGGGAGGGAAGGCTGGAGGAGAGATCACCTACTGCAAGAGCGCCCCCTGTCAGCTGATCCAAACTTTCACAATACGGAAATGAAACTGTAGGGGGTTAGAGGGGACATGTAAGCAGGAAAAACACACGACGTAAGTGAAAAACGAGCTATGGAACAACGGGATGTTTTTAACGTAAAAACCATCAATTTATTACTTTAAAAGAATTTTTAAGCAAACATACGGTCGCTCTCATCCAGCTTCAGGAAAAAAACGACAAACCTCAATATTATGGGTCACTGATAAAAAGAATAATGATTTTACATTAATTCTAAAATCAAATCACAAAACCTGTGGCCCCTTTCCTGCTGAGGGTTTGTTGTAACTAAAAGGAATCAGAACTGATACAAAACCTGTTAGAACAAAGTGTGTAAAATCAAATCAATACCATTCTATCAACATCAAAGAGCATTTCCTCCACCTGCACTTATACCTGCATGACTGCCCAATAACACCACTGTGTGTGTGTGTGTGTGTGTGTAATTGGAGCTTGCTCACCTCAGAGCCGAGCCTGCTGTCAGCAGACATTCGACAGAAGGACAGCAGCGCCTGGTGGAAGGCCAGAGACAAATTTCTGTTGGAAACAAATAGCAAATGGTTTAAACTGAAGCTCCTGTTCCTCCCTCAGGAGCCCATCAGCACCCTGTGTGTAATTACTGCGATAAAAGGAGAACAGATAACGAGATGCACGGTTTAACCCTCAGCTCAATTCAATCTGATTTAGTACGTTATGCAAACGATCTGCCAATAACAGGGGGGTTTAGGAATCTAATCTAACCCTAATCAATCAGAAATACACACAAACCAACATCAAATACCAAGCTATTGCAATGCTGACACCTAGTGGTCATTATTAGGAGCTACACAGTGAAACTCTTCACAGGATCACCTGGATTCCCAATGCTGATCTGCAACTGAACCCGTCTGTCCTAAGACATGCATTAGGTTAAATGGCGTGTCTAAAGTGTCCCAGTGAGAGTGAGATGAAGTGTGTGATAATGAATCCTAAGGTGCTGGAATGATGTATTTAAGGTTTTAAATCTATTTAAGTTACCTGTTTGGCTGGTCGAACATCACCGGACCCTTACTGTGCTGCTCGGGGCTCTTAAACCTGCCGTGGCCCTGTGCAGACGGACAGGACCCCTCACTAGCCGCGTCTGTAGTGCTGTTACTGTTAGTAATGTTAGTTTTAGGTTTCGGGTCGGGCTCCGTCACTCCTCGTATGTCCAGATACTGGCCGTTATCCAAAGGACTTCGCTCACTGTCCAGCCGGGATTCCCCACAATCCACAGGGGCTAACGGAGGGGCGGAGACGTTCCTCTGTAAATCCTGGATCTCACTGTGAAAACATGTTAGGGTGGGGGGGGGGTGTAAATATGAGCAGAATAACTTTATTATAATGTATCCTCATTCTGCTCTTCAGAGCGAAGTCCTTCAGCACAGACTGTACAATTACAGTCGAATCCGGTTAATAGGACCACCAGTTAATGGGACCAGCGGCTTATTCTGACCAAATCCTAAAGTACCGAAACAAATCCTATTATATACCTGTAATGTTATTCACTTATTTGGACCAAAATTCCACTTAATCGGACCAAAGAACGTGAGAGCGAATAAGAAAAAAAAGCCACAAGTCGCCACCCAGCGGATGCAAAGCGGATCAGCGATTTATGGGAGGATTTTTGGGATCCCTGGGAGAATTTCTGCTTTTATCAAAGGTCAGGAAATCCGAAAAGTTGTGTTGACAAGAGCAAAACCAGCAGGAGGTGACCACGCCCACCACTTTCTTGATTCTGTTCAAGTGCAGTCCGTCAAGAGAACGTGTCAGATCACACTGGATAAGTTCTTCAAACGTTGACTGGAATTTAGTAAGAACTTGTTTTTTACAGTATTATACTTCACATGCTGAGTACACACACACACACACACACACACCTTCAGATCATTATTTCCAGCACTGCGCTTGTGACGGCCGTTCTTGCCGGCACCACCATTGATCTTGCACTCGTAACATGCTTCAGGTGAAAGAGCGCTGTCATCATCCTCCTCACCGTCAAACTGACCCTGGAAGCCCATTCCAGTGATACAGTGCCTGCGGGCACAACAAGAGGTTACCAACACAGACACACACACACACACAGACACACACACAAACAACACACACACAACACACGCTCAGGCCAGGTTCTATATCAAGCACTCGTTTTAAAGCAATAATCCAGTCATCTATCAATTAAACACTTTATTCCAAATGTAGTTCATCAACCAATAATTTTTTTTTTTAGTTTAAGTGTCTCTGTATGGGCATCCCTGGTGAACTGACATGTATTGCTGGATAAAATTATCTTCACACAATGTCTGCACGGGACAAACTTTAAAATGACACGTCTGCACATTAACGCATCCATTTGACTACCTACTTAAAAAATGTTGCAGAACGTTATGGAACGTCCCTGCTTTTTGCTTTTCAAAGGGTGAAGACATATCATTTCCCCCCCTGCAGATCTGCATTACTTAGAAGAGATAAGTAGATTATTATTATTAGATTATAATAAGATTATATTACTTATAATAATAGATAAGCAAAATGTGTCATTTGTGCCTAAAGGGATCAGACAGAGATAACAGAGAATTGGTTTGCCAAATTTGATTAAGAACCTGCACAAAACCTTGACCTTAACTACATCAAGACAACATGAAAATACACTGGAATGGCAAAAGTGAGCCAGATACAGACTAACTTGACAAGCCTGAACCAGAACCTCACAGTCATGTTCCAAAATCTTGTGCAAAGCCCTTTTAGAAGAATAAGGCTGATGTAGCAGCAAACAAGAAAGTCAGAGGCAAACTCCAAACTAATAACCATGTTTTGGATGCAATTTTGGGTGTCCACAAACTTGTCTCTATAGTGTATATTCACTTGTTTACGTAGGATCATAGGGTTTGGGCACAGCCGTGCCACTCTCCTAAAAGGATCTTTGTAAAGTTAGGTCTGGTCCTCACCCCTGTCCTGCTCTGTAGAAGCCACCCGGACAGCCACATAGGTATCCTCCATCCGTGTTGGAGCAGCCGTAGGTACAGGGGTTGCTGGACATGGTGCATTCGTTAACGTCCTGGCACCCAGCCGTACCCTGCTGGAAGTCGAACCCTGATGGACACACACACTTGAAGCTTCCCAGGGTGTTGTAGCATGACGCTGAACCACAAACCTGGCTGCCAGCGCACTCGTTCTCATCTATGAGAGAAACAGAAAGAGCAGAAGGCCTGAGTGATGCTGAAAGCTGTCAAGATCTAGAACATGTCGTTCATAATCTTTTAGATCAGAACAAATTGTCAGTCAGTCTGTAATAACTCTTAGTAAATAAGCTCTGTGTTAAGAATGACACTCACCCACACACTGGTTCCATTGATAGTGCTGAACATAACCTTGTGGGCAGCCACAACGGAAGCCACCAAGCATGTTCTGGCAGCCATGCTGGCATCTGTGGTTCCCATTACACTCATCCACATCTGCAGGGGTGGCAAGGAAAAATATTCAGTACAAAGCAAGTCGACATTTCTACACTATCCCAGTGTAACATGTTTCATAATAAATACTACACCCGTTCCTCTTACACCAAGTGCTGGTGGTTTCACCATAGAAATTGTCATAGAAATTGTAAATGTCAGAATTAAATTGTATGACTTATTGGCATGGTTTACTGATGTTTGAGAAGTTGCTCACGTTCCTGATCTCCTGTTTCCAGGTTAAGAGTTTCTGCCTCATCGAGACACCGACTTATCATCACAAAGAAAGGCAAGGCAAATGAAAAGTCCACAGTTCAGAAACCGCTGAGGTTTTTAGGACAAAGAAAACAAACCCCCACGATCCAAATGAAACTTGTGTGCCTGGGTGTGGATCAGGCCGAGGCGTTTAGAGTGTCCAATGAGATCATGCTATAGACACTCAGAGACACACAGGCTTCAGTGCATGTCAATTAGCTCTGAATGGTTGGGGGGATTCCAAAAACATTTAACATGTAGCATCAGAAGGTGTTTTATTTTAATGAACTAAAAACATATTACTGTAGTGAAATATTTAATCATTTTGACGTGCTAAAAAATGTATTCCATCAAGATTAATTAAGGGTAGAACTTTCTGTGGAGTCAAAAAAAACCACCTGTGTTTTGCATTAAGTTCAATTCATAAGCTGAGACATGTTTAGTCTGTAGCTTGCTTGTTTTGCTTTGTGAGTTACTACCCCAACACAAAGTGATTTAAACATAGAGCTACAAGACTTTCATATCAGTATTTTGGTCTCAAATAAAGTGTAAATATTAAATCATCATACCATTTTGAAATAGCCACTTTGTCTTACAGGTCAAATCAAAGCCTATTTTTTTACAGCCTTACAACATTTAAGTAATAAGGAAAACTTGGTCATGGAACAATCCTGATTATTCAAGATTGCTGGCTCAAGCTCTTACTGGATATAAATACTACTCCAAATTTCAAGTGTTATAAAGACCCTGGTCAGACAGAACAACAAACACAGACAAAACAGCCAATACCGGAAGCAACCCTACACTGTGACACTACCGACAACAAGGTGTCACCTAAAAGACACACATGAACTCAGACTCGACCTGAGACAAGCAAAGATCCATGGGTAATTCATTTATGGATGCCGTGCAGATTGTTTTCTAGATTTGCTAACTCAGCATTAGCTCATTATTTATATAGCGCACACACACACGCACACACACACGTTACTTGTTTAACAGTAACTGATAACATTACCATCACACTCGATTCCAGAGGTGTCCAGAGAAAAGCCCTTCTGACACTCGCAGCTGAAGCTCCCAGGTGAGTTAAGGCAGGAGGCACGGGATCCACACACACTCGGCTGGTTTGTGCACTCGTTGTTGTCTGTAAAAATGTATACATGTTTTTAAAAAATATGGATAACAAAGTATGTAGGCACATTATGTAAAAGTGTCATTTGTCCAAAACATTTGGAAAATGTGCATTTGTGATTAAACATTCAAATTTGGGGTGTCGAGACAATGAAAATATTACTCCACTTTACTCGCGACAAATTTTAGCGCGTCGACGCGTTTTACGCAAAACGATTACAATACACAATTTTTAAAAATGACACAATAACACAAACTTAATTATTGATTATTTTAAACTTAAAGTATTTGACACTAAAGAAGCTTTTTTCGCTTTTAAACACCATACAAATCCATATGATACAGGACGGTGCAAAAGTCTTAGGTCACCATCAAATTTGTTGTTTTTTAATTGGTACGATGGCCATAAAGAACATTGTTGGTGGATATTTTTTTTATGTTAGGGAGTGTGCCAGGTTTTATCAAAATATAATTTGCACATATTAAATCGAATGTACATTAAGCATCTGTATATAAAATTAATTTAAAAAAGAGTAGGCTGTATTTTGTTTGTGTACAGGTCTATGCTGTTGGGATATTAAAAGAAAAATGTCCAGCTTATGTTTGATTTTTAAACATATTAACATTTTTTCTATCATATTTGGTTGGGATTTTTAGCTCGTCTTAGATACTCAGAAGGAGGGTTATAGAAATGTATCAATTTAGTTTGGATTGGAGTAAACGTACCAATACATGCAGTCTGGTGCTGAGTGAATCCAGACGGGCACTTGCATGTGAAACCTCCAATGGTGTTCACACACAGGAACTGGCAGTTGTGTTGTTTCGTAGAGCATTCGTCCAAATCTGGGTTTCAAAATGGATAAACAATAATAAAAATGTAATCTATTATCCATCTGAACAGAATTCAAAGCTGTTTGCATGTATACTACACAAGTCCTGAACTCACCTTTGCAGGTCTTGCCATCCGGCTGCAGGATATACCCTCTGGGGCAAGAGCACAGATAACTACCCTCTGTATTTTTACACAGGAAGTTACATGGCTTGGGAGATTGAGAGCACTCGTCCATATCTATAACAGGTAGAAAAGGTAATGATTAAAAACAAGACAAGAAAACGTAACGATTCCGAAGAAATCATGAAAAACAACAAACGATTACACAGGTCTCAAGTGTGAACGGAGTTTAAACTCTCAACAACTTTAAGCCGTACCGACACAGGAGGTGCCACTAAAATCGTTGGTGTAGCCAGTGTTGCAGTGGCAGCGGAAAGAGCCGATGAGGTTCATACACATGCCGTTCCTGCACAGGTTGGGCAGAACCTCACACTCATTGATATCTGGAAAGTCAAGAGTCATTTTTAAAGCCATCACATTGAAATATGAACGCACATTTAAGCTTACAAATACTGAAAATGACAAACATCTCACCACTGCCGCTGGTGGTGTAGCCCGGTCCGTGTGGGCACATCTTCTTGTACTGGATAGTGCCAGGCAGGGGGCACAGATCACACTGCGGGCCCCAGCCACGGCCTCCGTTACAGCAGCACTCAGACATGGTGACGCTGTTACGATTGGTAGATGATTGCTGACACATGGTTTGTAGGACCTCAATGAAGCAGAAGCCCTTGCGGTTATCTGAGAAGATCAAGTTTTAAATTAGAGATGTGTAACATAAGAGTTAAGAAATGTATTTGGAAAATGGTAAAGTTCAGGAGCAGGCAACTATTGCCAGGGGGAGGAGTTATACAGATACTATCTGTTAATTTAAAAAAATTAACATTTTAAGCAAGGTTACACTGGGCCAATGTTAGAGGGATCAATTAACTTAATGCATGTTTCGGAGGAAACCGGAGTACCCAGAGTAAACAAATGTATACATGGGGAGGCGGAGTCTAAAGTCAGGATCAAAACAGGGATCTCTGGAGCTGTGCTGCCCAGCACTGCCCTTTAAAATGACAGCGAATTGGTTACTACCAAACAAAATGTTGGTAATGGCAGATTTAGGAGGAGTGCCCCCATGGTTAAAAAGCTTTGTTAAAGTGCCTTTGAAGTACACCTCATTGAAATTTTCACTATTGATTTTGGGGGCTTTATTGTCTCTCCCAAAGGGAAAATTGTGCTCCGTGACAATGTCTGTTGTGAAAATATTCAGCTATATCAACGTGTGTGTGTACAAGTCCTGTTGTGACCGTGCTCCCGGTATTATGTGTGAGTATAGAAATCACTGCCATGTGTGTTGTAATGAAAGCATGTGTCGCTCTGCATGAACATGTGTTTCATACGGCTCCTGCAGGTTTACCGATGCACTCTGTTGCCGTCGAGCTGGGCTCGAATCCTTCATTGCACTCGCAGCGGTAGCTTCCCACGGTGTTCACGCAGCGACCGTTCTTGCAGATGGCAGGCTTGGTGCGGCACTCGTTCAGGTCTGCCAAGGAGGCACGCAGAGGAGGCGAGGGAGGTACAGAATGAGCCAAGGTGAGTGGGTGGTCAAGAGCGAAGAAGAGAAAAGGAATGGAAAAGAAATGGAAAAAAAGAACTTTTGCTTATGCAATACAACATCTATTAATAAAACTCTGAACTTTAAGAACTTCACTTCAGCACCAACTTTACAAAATGAGAAGATCTAAATTAGGACTAAACTATGTAGACTGAACGTTCTAGTTATTATATACTGTACATTACTAAGTGCTGAACAGGTATACAAGCCTATTTATTAGGGGTCCCATAAGTACAGAAAAAGGCTAAATAAAAGTTTTTGGAACAGTATGGCAGGTTTTGGACCAAATGCAGAAGCAAAAATGACCTTTGCCCAAGTGATCTGGGATGGGTCTAACAGGCGAGTGATGGGACAAAAAAGCAGACTTACAAGAGGCCTGGATGGCGGCTCAAAGTCTTAACTCTTTTTTTATTCTCAAACATGTTTCTTTTCTTCTCTTTTCCCCCCTTAGTGGCTTTCATTTCTTCACAGTTATCTCTTTTTCATATCTTTTCAATTGGACCTTCAGTTTCACAGTACAATACCTTAACCGCTGGCATTTCCTGCATTGCACTGAAGATTTGTGCACATATTAAAGCACACAATACCTAGTTTAGCACAAACTATTTTTACAGGCTCGAAAACCTTTCTTTATCTCACAAACACACTTACCCATACAGCCCTCTCCATCTGGGCGACGGGTCTTGCCAGGTGGACAAATACACATAAAGGTGCCAATGAGGTTTTTACAGAGCATGCCCCGACTCTCACAGTCGTCCAGCCCCTCCAAACACTCGTCCTGGTCTGGAGACGGAAACAGAAATGCAGACAAGGAGAAACATTCAAATAAATCCTATCGAACTGTTACAAGATTACACAGAAAGTTATGCGAAATATGTTATATAGAATAATATTCTTTAAACAAAGATACAAAGAAAATTCTTTAAACAAAAGAATAAAGGGATATGGTGTATGTGCAGACAAATTAATGTAAATAGACTTTTTATTTTTTAACAGTTTTAGGGATGGCAAGTATAGATGTATTGATGGGGGGTTTTCTCTACATTTTCTTTTTTTGGGGTAGATTAATTTAAGGGCGTGTGAGTCATATGTTGGTACTGTGGATTCCTGTAATTTTGTATTGTACAAAATGTTTTTTTAATATTTGTTGTAAGTTTACCTGGCCAGAAACTGCAAATGGGAATGCACAGCATTTTCAAAAACTTGTTTTAAAATGTTATTATTTGTGCATGGTCCATAACAAAATGAATAGAATAACCTAAACCACATAGCAGAGCTCATAGGGATGGAGGCTTGGTCTGTGGTTGTCATGTCACCAGACCTGGGGTGTCCCCACATTACACCTTGTGTGTTTTTCTATATCACATTACTGATCTAAACAGATTAGATCTGTGTTGTCTAATCTGATTTGTAGCACCTATGGCTTGAGGTTTGTATTACAGCCCTGCTATCACTCGATTACTGACTGATGAGTGCTGGACGTGTTCCTGAGTGGACAAAATGAAAACACTGACTCTATTTTTATTAGAAAAAAACCATTTTATTATGGAAATTATGCAGCTTTACTAAATCCTGCAACACTGCAGTCTTAATTATTGAGTGACTCAATCAGACTTTTCATATCATCACTTTAATACCAAATTATGATTATTAAACATAGACTGAGCTAAACAGTGGCTGTGTTGACATTCTGTTATTTTATAAATGTATCACAGATTTTTATGGGCTTGGGAGGTGCAGTGGCAACCGACTAGCTCACTAATGCAATGACCTTGTTTTGTCCTGGAAATCTGGCATAACTGGCCATATCTGAGGGAGAGGAGGTCGGACGAGTGGGAGGGATCATAACCCACCTCGATGGACAGTTACACTACACTATATAATTTTCACACATACACACGGATGACTGGATGAATGGATGGTTAAACATTTCGAACTTGAATTTGTCCCTCCGTAATCCTTTTTTCCACTGATCTTCACTCCAATCTTTGCAATCTTAGCGTACCTTGGCATTCCTCCCTGACCACTGCAGATCAAGCTTTTTTAGACTCGCATTGGAAGGTTATAAAGCTGCTAGATGCTGCTATTGCCAAGTGTAAGGGAAGGTCACTGAATACTTGCCACTGTAGCCTAGGGAAGCTATCAAAAAAAAATTCTCAGATTTTTAATACTGAATACACATTTCATGTATTGACAGGTTGTATCCCAATAAAAAAGACTGAGAAAAATAAATATCATTATTATACCATTTCTTTCCTGCTCTTCCTAATTATTCTTGTGATTTTTTTAAACTTGATTTTTCTAGTGCCTCTGAGAACATCTGGACCAAGACTCACCAGAGTCACTGCAGCATTGTAGGGATATACATAAAATATAATGCTCTTCCTACTTGTAGAGAACAGTACTAAAAGATCTGATTAATATTTGACCCACGTCCACTTCTTACCTTATTACTGAAGTGTGTGTGAACCATAAACCAAATTAATGCCAAAATCTGATTTATTGAATTTAATGAAGTATCACAAATTGATAGATTATTCTGTTGAAGCTTATACTGCGTGTGTGGTGCTATTTAATGGAACTATTTCTTTAGGGTCAAACAGGAGCAAGCAAAAATGTTATTAATCACAATTAAACACTAATCTTTGGACAGTTCTACTGTAAACACATAAACGAGATGAGGGATTGTTGTGTTATTAGAGTGAATGTGAATGAGCTCCATGTGGTTTTCTCACCTCGACACATCCTCTGATCATCTCGTAGCACGTAGCCTGCAGGACACATGCACTCGTACGAGCCGAACGTGTTCACACAGCGGAAAGCGCACAGCAGGGGGTTCAGAGTGCACTCATTAATATCTGCAAAAGACGATGATAAACAAGAGGAAGAAAGAAATGGTGACCATTAGACAACAGAGCTGCATTAATGAGCTGCAGTTTAACAGTCGGAACAGTCTTAATGGTGGAGACTAAAAAAACAGAAGGCTCCAGGGCCCTTCCAAGTCTCACTGGATCTCAGAGAAACATATCATTAGTACTGTATTATGATTATACACAAGTAGTATAATCTTCTTATTATTTTGAATAATTGGTGATAAAGTGTAAGAGTAAAAAGAGTATTTGGTTGCTTCCAGACTCAACAGTGGTAGTTTGGGCAGAGGTGAAATTCGAACCCTGATCCTTCTGTTTTTTAAATTTAATTTTGATTATTTACTTAATTTTATTATTACTTTAATATACTTTTCAGTATTTACTTAATTAACATCTACGCCACCCATGGAGGTCGGGTCCCTTTTTGAGTCTTGGTCCTCCCAAGGTTTCTTCCTTCTATCCTTCTACATTCAGGGGGTTTTTCCTTTCCACTGTCACCCTAGGCTTGCTCAATTTGGGATTGGCTTTTTAAGATAATATAAGATTGTAAAGCCGCTTTGAGACAATGCTCCGTTGTAAAAAGGGATATATAAATAAGTTTGACTTTGACAGGTTGTGTTAAGGCATTATCAGTTTCGATTTGAGCCACTTTTATACGTGGTAATGAAATCCAAAACGTGACAACAGCCAGATCAGAATTCATGCCACATTTCTGTAATTCCAACTGTCTTCATAAATGCATGCTCAAGAAAAAGGAAAATATATGATAGCAGTGAGGGACGTTTTCAAGGGCAGGATAGTGAAATAACAGACCTTAAAGGAGAACCTGACTGCAGCATCAAAGGAAAATAAAAAGATTAAGAGTAAAGTAAAGACAC
This sequence comes from Parotocinclus maculicauda, assembly GCA_034780255.1. Lineage (NCBI taxonomy): Eukaryota > Metazoa > Chordata > Actinopteri > Siluriformes > Loricariidae > Parotocinclus > Parotocinclus maculicauda. The sequence continues at coordinate 1,165 of JAUZSU010125584.1, read as the reverse complement.
CAGGGCTGCAAACCGAAGACGTGGCTGCCCCTTTTAACATGACCATTAAATAACTGCCTGTTGCTCTTGACTCCATTTGCTTGTTTACCTCTGGATGATGTTATGTAAAGCATTGCTCTATTGCACCTGCGCGTCACTGCTCAGATGAACATCAATATAGGTCACGTAAAAAAAAAAAAGTGTGAACAGTCTAAAAACTAATGAAAAATCTAGGCCACTTTTGCCTGTTGTGTGCCAAATTCATCTTCACTGGAAGATAGAATGGAGTGGAAGATATGCGCCTGGGAGCACGACACGTGATTTGCACCCTCTGCTGTTCAAAAAATGTAACTGCATGAAACAGCATAACACACATTGTCCATCAAAAATAAGGGGATACATGACTGAAATATCCCCTAACTTTTGTAAGCAGTGTATTTGCCATGCAATGCATCGTTACACCCCCTACTGTAATTAAGCAAATGTATTCAGTAGATGCAAATGCTCAATATACCGTGCAGAAACCTCAAGTGGGTCAATCCACAGCGTCATCTCACGTGGCAAACCCAGCTCGGACGGACTCAGCTCGCTTTCTTTACACGCTTGTAGCACCAAACGATCACATGGACTGGTCCTGTTTAACCTGATACACCTGGGACAGTCAAGAACAATATGATGTTTAACAAGTCAATTCCATAGATTGCATTCTGTTGTTTATACAACATAACCCAAGTTCACCTGAACGCCTGTCCCTTGTTGGGATTTTCAGGGTACCAGTGGTCCGTGTACTTCTCGTAGAGCAGGTCTTGAAGTTTAGCGGCGAATACCTTGGCTTTGCTTTCCTCCACACCTCCTCGCTCCACAGCCAAGCGTTTCAGGAAGTTCACAGCAGCACTTACTTCTCTCTTCATTTCCCTGCTGTGGAGTTAAACAGTGGTGTTAAACACCTGCCTTGTACCATGCACCAAAACAAATTACTGAGCACACTGAGATGAAAGCTTAAACTGAAACTAAATTATGTTTTTATTATTGATACATCACATGGACAGAAATTATAGATCTGAGTTAATTAAAGTTAATTAAAGCTTTCTTTAGAGTTTCTCACTTCATTACAGTCTTCTGTCACTGTTTCACTGACTGTAACGCAGACAACAACCTTCCGATCAGTATTCTAGAGCCACTGAAC
>JAUZSU010125573.1:0-17512 GCA_034780255.1 Parotocinclus maculicauda | reverse complement strand
TTTTTACAGTATTATGCTTCGCATGCTGAGTACCTATACATTGTGTTGTAGATCGTTTAGAAAAACTTGTTTGCAAAATTTATTATTCAATGAACTAAGTTCGTAAGCAACAGTAGTTCTTGTTTGTACGTTCGCTATACGTGTAAATCGTACAATAAAGGGTCAATAAACATTTAATATGTTACATAGCACGTCCCGTCTTTAATCGGACCAGCCGGTTATTAGGACCAAAACGATCGCGTCCAGATGTGGTCCCATTAACCGGAATCGACTATAATCAAATTCTTCTCTACAAGTCAGTGCTTTAGAATAAACAGACCTGGCAACCTGATGGGTTAGGCTTGAGCGCATGTGCAGACTTAGAAACCCCGACTGAAATCCTGAAACTGGTATACATACTGTACTACGATAAACAGGATTATTGAAACAAAACCCAGCTCTTATTTCTAGACCGGAGTACGCTGTGTACACGATCACTCAAATAATCTGCAGAAATGTGACCGTTATCGTATTTTTAAGGCCATTTAAACGCGCCCATGGAGCATCTCTTTGTAGCGGTACACATCTGGTGTGTGAAGTTAAACGCTCTGAAAAGCAAGCAGCTGAATTTATGGCAGACATAACGTGGGCATCGTTCCCACCGCTCTCTGTGAAGCCTCACACTTTCCCGCACGCGGTCCATTTGTTCGCCAGTGTCACCTGGGGGTTCGAATTACACCCACGTGGCACGAGCACTCGTCCACAGTTTGCATCCGACTCCGGATCAGCCGGCTCGACACGGTTTCTAAGAAGCAGTGTACTTGGCACAGCAAGTCTGTTCTGAGATCAGCTGAAAGGGTTTTTAAAAATCCACGGGGATAGGAGCGAGTTATGACCGGGCACGAGCGCTGACTTGGACACGCCGATCCCTGCGCTTATCTTTTAATGCCCGTTTAGGTGTGAAGGTGTGTCCACGTGGCATTTTATGGACATTTGTGACCCGTGTTTGATAAGGCAGATCCTCTCCTGGGTGCACACGGTGCAAAATACAGGCGTTTAGTGCAGAGTTTATGCAAAAAAAACACTCATTTGTTTGTTTGTTAGTAAAGGATTTTGGGTTTCTGTATTACCTTAGGAGCCTGTTTGACTCTTCAGGGTGCAATGGGTACGCCTAAAAAGTTAATAAACCCTCAGTCACAGGGAAAGGAAACCTTAAAACGGGGGGCAAGGGCCGTGTGAAAATATTTTAGGCGACTCCCTGAACCTTGTGCCATCTTCCCAAACGTTGGCCAATAATTAGATGAGCTGTCCTCATATAGGATGCAGACAAAAATGAAGAGGCATTTATAAACAAAGGATTGGGTCTGTGCCAGGGTAGTCAGCCAAACGGAGCCACTGCAGGGCAGCCTGGCATGTTGTAATGGTGGCCTTCGTTGACGTCACCCCCAGTACCCACTAATGCCCCGGTAGGACGTTGCTTCTTAATCAGAACTCGGCACAGCGTCTGGAAAGCAAGGTCTGTCCGTGGCTTGTGGCAGTTTGGGAGAAACCTTCTTTTAAAAGCAGCATGAGCTCCATTCCTGGCATGCCCAAATAAAAGGATCTGGTTGCAAGCGACGGGAGAAGATGAGCAATTCAAGGAATAACGCAGTACTTTCCAGGGAAGTATTTCTCTTGAATCTGGAATTCTGACACACTGGGTTACCACAAACACAAAAATGGATGTCGCGAACCACAGCTGCATCCACACGTTGTTTACGCATTAGGTTGCCGTATGTGAAACGAACACCGTCGCGTCACCTTGATGAACAGTTAAAGCGTCTCAACCCTTCGTTTAGATACGCCCGACCCTAATCTGATACCAGGCCTGCACTGCGGAGGGTGAACTATTGTTCTATTTGTGGCACGTCAGACTTATGCAGCTAAAATTAGAAGCCATTAGGTGTCCAAGTGTCCTGATATTTCTGGCCGTTTGTCGATTTGACCCACAAACCTTTCAGAAATGAAAGGTAGCCTGGTCATTCTAGATCATTTAAGTTGCGACTTGAAAATTCAACTTCATTTCATATATTTCGGACACTTTAATGAGCATCGGTCAAGCTCGGGCAGATTTATTTTGTTTCTACAAGGTTTCTCCTGTTTTCAGCACAAATTGAACCCATTTAATACAAAGCAAGCAACCAAATGAGAGGGTTTACTTTGTCTTCCCATGATGCAATATTGTGAAATGGCTCGGGTTCGAGGTCGGATTCTCTCTGTTCGGAAAGTAGAATAGAACAGAATTTGTTGGCTTTGGTAGCAGGAATTTTGTTGGTTTCTACTGTCTCCTGCTCATCAAATTGTTTTCCTCAGATAAACCAGCGCTGACTTGCCAGAACGTCTGACATGTACCTGGCACAGAACGACAGACGAGCTCAGATCAGCCCGGAACAACTTTTTATTTGATTTATATCACACTCGTGCTTTACCTGCTTCTCAAAATACTTTTTGATTTATGTAACGTTTTTATTTTACATACAGAAAACCATGTGCCAACCTTAAGAGAAACTCCCAAACCAACCAAACATAAATATAATGAAACAGGAACTTTATTAAATCCAGAACATGGATAAAAAAGTTTGTGGACACCCATAAATAAGGCAAGAACAGCCTTTCAGGCATGACTTCCCACTAGATTCTGGAAAATGATGAGTCTTGGAGTTTTGGTACAGATTATTCTACTAACAATAAACGATTAAATAAACGATTACTCATTAGAAGGCGTGTCCACATACTTTTGGTTATAACGTGTTGATTTATTGCTATGGAATAATGTACATGCTCTTGTAATAATGAAGGAACAAAGGGTTTAGGTTTATGGTAAGGTCTGAAGGCCACAACCTTTCAGTGGTTATCTCTAATTACCTATTAACTCGAGCACAAGCGTCCTGCTAGTAATTGCTCCATGTTTTTGCACAGTTTTAACCCTTCTGGTGTTCTGCATGGACGGCTCTTTTTTCGTACTCATACGTTTTCGGTAAAACCCGACCTCGGATTATGTCCAAGCCTGGAAGGTTCGATACCCAGAGGAATGCGAGACGCTTGCATACTGTGTTTATGGAGTCAACAAAACACTTTAAACAACGCTGAACTGAACTCAAAACATTTAGTGAGTTACAAACGCCGTCTTAGCAACAGAGGTCGGTGGCTTTGGGGTCAAAACGATTCATGGCAGCTCAGGACGTCCCGTTATAGACTCAGTAATATAATAATATAGCACGTTATAGGATTCAAATCACACTTGTTTTGACAGGTCACCATTTCCAGCACGTTTATTTGCACAGTGTGTGTTTATGTTGGACCCCCTGCTGACTAATAATAACCATTTTTTAAATTTTTGTCCTATTGTTGTTTATTTTTTGTGCGTTTCTGCACAACCATTTCTGTAACCCAGTTACGGTATGCAGTTTGGGTTGTGGTGTTTATGCTCTACTGTTGCCATTTCATTTCACACACACACACACACACACACTCACACACACACACACACACACACACTGGTTTAAATAAATTTCCAAATCTGGTTACCAATTAATCACTACACGCTTCTGTCTGATATAATGCATGTCATTCATAATCACTACTTTAAATCACAGGGAGGCGGGGTCTAACAGGCAGCACAGGGCACAAGGACACCTAACCCTGCATGTGGGTCAATTCAAGTCAGATTTATTCATAGAGCAAATTTAAAACTCTCAAAGCAGCTTTACAATTTTATCTTCTAACATCTAAGGCCAATCCCAGTGGCGACAGCGGCAAGGAAAATCCCTAAACGCTGTAAGGAAGACCAAGTCTTGCTAAAGGAGCCAATCCGGAACTCGAATAAACCCAATCTATGCCCCAGTGCCACCCACGTATTAAAACACAAGTTTTTGAATTTTGTCTGTATTTATTTATGTAGGATTTTCCTCCTTTTGTGAAATCGAATACTTTTTTTTTTTTTTAATCAAATAACACCATATATATGTTCAGCTTTCACTATATACTCAGAAAATGTGGGCTAATATTCCCAAAAAAAAACATTTTTGCACCTCAGAACACCCCTGGTATTTTTATATCGATTATTTTTTTCTGATTCGCCTCAATCAAGGCTCCTTTAACTCGACTAGATAATCTGAATTTGAGCCAGACAATCTGTTGACACCCCAGAGTTCATAAATATGTTTGATGAGCAAGCAGGATTAACATATCTCTGCTCTTTGATCCTGTGTGAATCATCAATATTAAATGCAAAAGAGTGCGAAAGTGCTGATTGGGTTTTTTTTTAGTTGCAGGACTAACCACTGTGTTTTTAAGGTCTAAAGAAGGGCTGCTTAGCATTTTAAAAGAAGAACACGGCACCGCTCCCCGTTAAGTTTAAGATTTATTTTCAAAGTCATTAGCGCTTGAGGAAAATCCAGGAAAATCCACTTCTGAATAAAAGATCCTCGGGCCTTTTCACGTTTGACACGACGACCGGACGCTTGTTCACTTAACGGAGATTTTGCAGAGCTTGCACCAGTTTTGAATCAGGTTAATAGTCAGTGATGTTTGTGCTTACGTTTCGGTGCAGCCTCGGGCCGGTCTGACTCGGTGGCTTGTCAGGAACGTGTGTGTGTGTGTGTGTGTGGTGTTTGACACAAAGCCTAAAGGAACATCAGTAGAACATGTTCAGGTGCCCTCTGCATGTCAGGTGCACGCTGGATAACCAGTCCATGTTTCTCCCTCCTGATAGGAAGACGTTTAACAGGCCAGTGGTTTCGGATTCTAACCTTTTTACACCGTACAGGTTAAAATGACGAACCTTCCAAAAATCCTCTCATTATCTCTCCTGGTACCTCAGCCTGTTTCACACTGAACCGTGGTTGTTAATATTTTACTCGTCTCTGTTAAGCTTTTGAGATCCTCTTAGGGACTTGGTACGGAGTAAGGTCATGATAGCCTGTAGAGAAAGTGGAGAAAATCTTTAATTCTGCCTATTAAAAGAAGCAGAAAGCTTGTATCTTAGGTGGAAGCTACCTGGAAGACTTCATTTAGTATTTCGAATTTTTTTTGATAAGCAATGAAATGCTATAGATCAATATTTCTTTCTCGAAAGCACCGCAAAGTGAGAACTTGCCTCACAGTTTCTGCAGGCCTCTCAGTTCCCTGATCTCTACTAAAATGCAGTCTTACCTCGTTATCTCACTCCCTCGTTAACTCACTCAATTAACCTTTGATGGCAGGACCGATTTACCTCTCCTTTTTGACTTTTCCTTTCTACGGGGCTGATCCAAGTGGCTAAAATCATTCTTTTGGACCCTCCTTTAGATCTAAATCCCAAATATGAAGCAGTCTGCGTTTGGCTCTAGCCTTATTAACAATGCTGAACTTTCTATTTCAGTTCCTGCTCGAATCCTTTTGTGGTTCTGTGTCCCTGAATGTCCAGCCTGTTTAGTGTTTTTGCCCGACCTGGAGCTGTTTGACTGATGTCATCGGGGAAGTTCATAAACGTTCTTGGCCATCCAGCTATCGTAGCGTGGTCGCTAGCGATCGCGCCCTGTGGCAAAACCACAATGAAAGAGCAGCCCAGACAGAATGTGGGTTTTCCATGCATGAGGACATCGATTAGAAAAAGAAACGAGGACTGCAGAACGTATTCCTCGTTTCCTCATCTTCCAGAAATCTGCTCTAACATGATGTCAGAAGCCATGGGGTTGAGACTTCTGAAGATCCAGGACCTCGTAACGCCGCCAGGGCACCTTTTAGGTTCGGAAGGTTACTGCCGTACAGCATGGCTGTAAAAAAAATCTGCTCAACCCTACGTTCTATAGCAAACGCTAAGGTACCTGGAGAAAAAAAAGAAACAGCCACGAGTGAGCACTTAATATCAAAGAAAGTTGAGCTCCGTCTAGTTACTACTTACACACTGCAAATTCCTTTCTCCCCGTGCCAAGGCGCAATCGATATAAAACAACGTTTTATTTCATCACGCGTCTGTAAATGGAAATATATTGCGACGCATGAGGAGCGGAGGAACGCTCCCAATTTTTAGGGGCCTTTAAATTACGGGGATTGTAATTCAATTTTGCACTCATTCATTAAGTGAGGTCGTTTTTGCTCGCTGCTTTTTATGGCCTTCCCGCTTCCGGTGCCGGCCGGTACCAGGACGACACGCGGGGCTCACGTGGGAGTGTATTTTAGCACGCTCTCTCTTCGCTGTCCACCATTAATTGCTAGTCTTCCTGACCATCCTTCCATCTCCAGGGAGTTTCTGTCCTAGAAAAAGCAGGCGGTATGTGGACATGGTTGGCACTTCCTTCCGTTTTCCTGTGGTTATAGGACCAAGTCTGAAGGCGTTGCAGATTTTTTCTCCTCTATCTTTTATCCAAACGTGCCCACGATTTTACAGAACCAGCCAGGGCCAAGGAGATAATTTGGATATTAAATTCTAGCTCGTAAAAGCGTTTGGTCTAAAGCAACGGTTATTCCTGCAGCACTGTGATGTGGAAAATGGATTACGAGGACTTGAATGGGTCAGTAAAGAGCAAATAAAAACCAGAGATGACAGCATTACAGAGAATTTTTTTCCAAATGGCTCAAGTGACAGTGATCTCAAATTCAAATAAGCTCTGTATCAGTTCACTAATCCTTCAGCTATCGTGTAAAATCGTATAAAAACAGGCACAAATGGGTCCCGTCTACCCCCAAAAAACAGAATCCAAAGCTCGTGGCCACCAAAGATGGACAGATCAACCCGGTCAAGCAGAATTCCCAACCTTGTCCCACTTTGCAAGCCATTCCAAACTGGTTAAACTGTGTGTGTTCCAGTGTCCAGCTCCAAATCAATCCACGTTTGGTCTGAGGACGAATGGGAAATTGTAAGCATTACATCCACAGGGGACAAATCTGCAGGAAATAACCGGCAGCACAGGGCACAGGACAGAAACCAACCCTAGCCAGGGGGCACTACATCACAGAGGGACCAGGTACCTGTAGCTCCTTGAGAAGACACGGAAAGCAGACGCAAACCGGGCACAAACTGGAGCTTGGCAATAGAAAGAAGGTGGCATGGGTTCGATGGGTCACCTGGCTGGCCGTATTTGGGCACCGTTCACCTGGGGATCCTAAGATTTTCTTTTAAATGAGACAGAAATAAGAAAGGAACCCCTTTGACCCGTGCTTTACTTGCTTTTCCATCTTCATCACCCATTTCATTTCTTTTTAAGAATCTGAAATCCCCACCCACTTGTTCCGACCCCTCACCACAGTGTGGCGTGAATTCCTCGGCCATTGTGTCTCCCCTCGGGCAGACCGCACTCCTTACAGTTCCCTGGCTCGGCTTCCTGCTCCCTTCCTCCAGTGACCGTGTACTCAGCTGGCCTTTCAAACAAATAAAGATGCACGTTCTCTTTTTTCGATTGGCGCGGAGCTAAACTAAATCGTAATTTAGATCTGTTGCACACGTTTTTTAAATTGAAACAGCCATTTTAATAAAAAAAAACGAAATAAACCATTGATTACAGCCCTGTAATGTATAGTCATTCAAATTTTTGGATCTTTTAAAAACGTGATTTATTACAAAAAAAAAAGGAACGTTACCTTTGTTACTGCAATTCTCTTTTCTGTCAGCAGGTGTCGCAAACCTTCGCTCTTACTAGTTTCAATTATGTGTACAGTATAAAGCCTTTTTTTGTTTTCACAACTCATCCGACCTTTCCCGTTAAAGAAAACAGACTCTGCTTGGACTGAAATTAAACAGCACATGTCAGTAATATTATTTTTATTATTGTTTACGAAAATAAGAGCCGCTTCTGGTGATGACCTTTATATAAATGTTTGTGCATTACATGGAGGGTTAAGGTGACGATCCCTTGTTTTGTGTTGTGTTTTCAGGGTTCAGAGTTTTGACTAAACCTCTGTCACGTACCTGTTAAGAAGCGAGTTCCAGGTAAATATTTTGCCCGCAGTGCAAGTGTCATCAGGTTTGTTTGTGTGTGTGAATGTAAGGTAATGGCGCACCAAGTCCTTGATCGAGACGAATTCACCAGAAACGAGCAACAAAGCCCCGACCTCAGAAACTCCATGTGCGGTGAAGTCACTTACCAAACTCCAGGATGTACGCTTTCACAGCAGCGTTCAAACACGTGTTCGCGTCCGAAACGCTTACAATAAATGGTTTCTGTGGTTTTCCGTCAGAAGCAGGCTACAGGCTCGATCAGCCAGAGTGCAGCGAGTTAACGCTCTCATCAGCAGGGCCTTTTTTAAGCGCCTGCGTTCCTCCCGGAGCGAATCCGCGCCACCTTGTTGCTTGAAACCTGATTTACTAGCATGTTTGACCACACTGAAAGTACCTTGTGGGCTCCGTGCGGTGACAATTGAATTGAACTGAAGATCCCACAGCCCTGGCAGGATGCGAGTGTTTGTAATCTGTCAGACGCACTAAACAACGGCGTACGATTCCGAGAACTTCGCCGGTCTGCGCGGCGTCTGAACGTACCGTTGTTATCTTTGGCAGAACTGGCAGCGGGACATCGGAGAGGTTTTAATCAGAACAGTGTCCTTATGCAGGTCCCGGGTCAGGCTGGGGTTTAACTCGATACGTTACGGAAGCGACCTTGCCACGAAACGTACAATTACCTAAAGCACGCTTAGCACGGATTAGTGACGTAAGCTGTCTCCGTATCGAACTTGAACACAAATACTGGTAATTCTGGTCGAGCCGGAATCGCTTGCATCCTGTGCAGGAATCTGTGAAAGCACGAACGCGGTTCTGATCTGTCAGGAGCACTAAAGGCTGACGGACGTTTTTCAAGATCTTTCCTGCTCGGTTTGCTGTCTGGTCATGTTATCTTTGGCAGAACTTCTAGTGGGATATTTAAGAAGTCTCACCGAGGTCGTCGGTCCAGTTCTTAAAACTTGCGAGTCACGTTAGGGCATGAAACCAAACCTGTTTAAAATTACATTTATTTATTTGGCTGAGGCTTTTATTTCATTTGACGTGCAACAAAATACAAGTATGTGCAACTTGGCCGGTGATTTTGAACTTATAACCTAAAGCATTGGTAAAAAAAAAAATGTTCCATTTACAGCAACACACTCTGGTTTAATCTATACTACCAATAATACGGTTATAATAAGCACTTATCCAGTATAACGACACTAATCAGCATAACGAGCTTCTACTCGGCATGACAAGCTATTACACCACTTAATGTAATTTTAGTCTGTAATAAGCAGTTTATGACACTATTTGATTTGTAAATTTTTTATTCTACCTGGCACAGTGGCAGTTTTTGCATTTTTTGTACTGTGGCAGAAATGGCCTTGGTCGTTTGGTTGGTCCGACTGGCCATGCTACGGGTCATAATTGCCCCTCTGTTGGTCAGAATTCAAAACCGTGACAGTGTGTGACTGAACTACCATGCTGTGAGTAAGAACTGGCATACCGTGGGTCAAAACTGGCAGACCGCAAGCCAGAACTGGCAGACCGTGGGTTGGAATAAGCGTTCTGTGGATCAGAACTGGCATTCTGCGAGCCATAACTGGCCTACTATCAGACCGAGCTGCCATGCTGTGGGTCAGAACTGGCATACCATGAACCAGAATGACCATACTTTGAATCAGAACCGGCATACTGGAGCAAAGGATCAACATTATGGGTCAAAACCGCGATATTATAGATCAGAACTGGCGTACTAGAGCAAAGGATCAACATTATGGGTCAAAACTGCGATATTATAGATCAGAACTGGCGTACTGGAGCAAAGGATCAACATTATGGGTCAAAACCGCGATATTATAGATCAGAACTGGCGTACTGTGGGTCAGAACTGGTATTTGTGGGTCAGATCTTAAATACTGTCTTACTGTGGGTAAACCCAAGCATGCTATGGATGAGAACTGGTATTCCGCGAGTCATAACTGGCATACTGTGGGACACAAATGCCATATTGTTGGTCAGATCTGGCATGCTGTGGGTCAAGCTGCCATACTATGGTACAGAGCTGACATTCTACAAGGCATAACTGGCATACCGTGGGTCAGAGCTGCCTTACTGTGGGTCAGAACTGGCATACTGTGGGTCAGAGCTGCCTTACTGTGGGTCAGAACTCAAATACTGCAGGCCAAACTGCCTTACTGTGGGTAAGAACTAGCATGCTGTGGAAAAGAACCGGTTTGCTGTGAGGCATAACTGGCATTCCATGGGTCAGAAATGCCATAGCTGGCATGCTGTGGGTCATAAGTGGCATACTGTGGGTCAGGACTGGCATAATGTGGGTCGCAGCTGATAAACTGTGGGACAGAATCACCATGTTGTGGGTCAGATCTGTAAAAGTGTAGGTCAAAAATCCGAGTCGGAATTGCCAAACTGTGAACCAGGCGTGCTGTGGGTACCCTAACTGTGGCAGATCTGCCATACTATGGATCAGACCTGGCATAGTTTGGGTCTGATCTGTAATACTGGTGGGCCAGAACTGCCTTATGGGTCAAAGTGGCTCAGACCAAATGCTTTATGTGGAACCTTTATATTCCTTCATCAGTCCTATCAGACGAAAGGAAATGGACAGGTTCTCCCATTTACCCCCCATTCATTGATCGTGCCTGTAACGAAACTCCAGGCTGGTAACCCGACGCCGGTGTGACGCACTTACAGGACGGCCGAAGAAGCGGTCGGAAAACGAAACACAAACCTCACTGGCTTTGTGGCCGCACTCACCAGGAGCTGCCAAGACCAAGGCTAGCCCACTAATTCTCCCAAATGAGGACCCTTATTCATGGCATCTTCATGGTTAAGATACCATGAACCAGCGGCCTTTTCTGTGGTGAAAGAGAATATCACATTATATCACTCATTTTCTGATCGAAAGGCCTCTATTAGAATGTCAGGTAGAGACCCAGACAAGTCATATATCCTTTACAGAGCACAAATTAAACACAAGATCGTTTTTCTCCGAGGTCTGTGCGCATGTTTTTAATGTCAAACGCACATCGGAGCCCGTTGGCAATTAGTGTGTGGTGACTCGGGGGGTTTGGAGGCAATGGATGGAATACGTTTTGCACCTGAAAGGATTAACTCGAGTACATAAACCTGTGGAACCGATGAGTAAAGTTTGTCCATATGCGGTGTGACTATTTACTCTTTCCGCATTGAGCAGACGACCTTATAACTCATAGTTTCTACAATTCAAGCAATCGTGGGTTAAGGGACTTGCTTAAGGACCCAACTGTGGCAGCTTGGCAGAGGTGGGATTTGAACCCTGGAGTATCAGTCCAGAGTCCAGTACCTTGAGCGATAGGCTACCACAGTCCCAGTCGCTCTTTCTTAAAAACATCAAATTCAAAGCAATGCTTTGAGCAAATTGAATAAAAAAAACGTTTTAACATAGACGTTCCACCCTTTATGCCACCTACACTTCACGGCTCGCCATGACGCCTTTGAAGCCCGTTTGCCCGTTCCCCAAGCTGCTTGTGTCAGTTTCCCTTTGCACCCGAGCTCCCATCCATCAGGATTAAACCGTTTTCTAACAGTACATTGACCTTGAGTAGCTGCCATTGATTTCCGGTGGCATCACGCTGATAGGGGTCACTGGCACGCTACCCTCTGCGGGGTGCAGACTGGAAACAGATTTAAGAAATCCCGGTCCGCATTGCTGATGGATTACCTTCGTCTGTGCCACATCCATCCTCACCTGCCTCTACGGAGGGAGCACCTGTGCCAGATTTATCATAATACACACCAGTTGTGCGTCACACTGAGGAAGATAAAATGGAGACGATATCCTAAATAAAGACGGTCTCAGAGGAGCCTGGACTGAATTCGCTCCGCCCGGCGCACCCCAAACAACACGGGCGCAGTCTGGCGCTAAATGTTCCCGTGCAGCTCCAAATAACCCGGGTACGTTCGTGGTGTTCGTGGCGTTAACTGATTTATTAAATTGCTTCGAATTATTTTCAGCACCCTGTCCCATTACGAGTCGATTCCTGTCTCTGTGCCTCTCTGTACGAAGGACGTTTGTCTTAAATCTGCTCGGCAGGACGTAGAATTCATGAGCGTGCACTTTACAGGATGGAAAAGAAGGTTATATGACATTGACTATGTGCTAATTTAATTAATTACACACAGTCCCTTGGAAAAGGTTTTACGGACAGTTTGAGGAAAAGAGAGAGGGATGGATGGAGGGAGGGAGGTGGGGGGACGGGGACGTCTGTTATTCTTATTGCCCTGTGTAGCCATGCGTAAGGCTGCCTCACACTAAGGTCCAACTTTTCTGCCTGAATGCCTCGATGGGCCAAGTGCAAAATTAACCGTCTGTGAAGAGATGGAAAGACATGATGGAGGCGTCTGCTGAGGCTAAGAGCTCCTCTGTCTGTCTGTTTCTTTTTCTTCCCCCCGATCCGCTTTACCAAGGCGGCCCCAGGTATTGTCTTTATGACGACGGCGAGCGGGAAGGCCAAGCCACATCGTCAGGCCTCCAAACCACGGACCGAAGGAGAGCTGGAGCGCTACCCGTTCTGCTTTCCCCTCCTCTCAGGAGCACAATGCCCCCTTTCAGTCGTTGCCCAGTCCTGTGTGAGCTACAAACAGCCAGCGTCGATGCGAACGCCACTTCCCCCTGCCTGTTAACCCCAAACGACGATCATTAACACCACACGGCCCCAAATCTCTCAGTTCCCCCCTCGGCCCAGGGACGCCGCGGTCTGCTTATGAGCGATGGTGACGTTAGGCGAGCAAATTAAATAACACAAGATTTGCGCCGTGCCCGCTACGCTTATTAAAAGCCCAGCGCCGGGGAACGTCCCGTTTAAAAACTCTCCTGACAATTAATTACCTTCTGTAGTGGCACCACGAAAGCGGCGCACACCTTTATCCTAATTTTAATCCCAATGTTACTCCCAAAAGCAATTCTCACGGACAGGCTGGCGAGGATTTTGGAGCATGTGTAGATTAGATAAAAAGTCCCATCCAAAGCCGGGTTTCCCTTGGAAAGTGGGATGCCGGTGCCCCACAATGTTTCGGCTGTTATTTTTTGTGATGGAGGGCTCCTTGGTTTTGCCCTCAGACACATAGATCAGCTGGAGGAAAAGACGCTGAAGACCACACACAGGTCAAACACACAACGCTGCAGTGTCTCCGCCCCTCGCTCCATTACGGAAAATGTACATTCTGGGTATTCTTTTTCTTTTCTCTTTTCATCTTTTTCGGTAAAAGGAAGAAAGCAACCCAGAAGAATTTAAGTCAAAAATGTAATAAAGTACTAAAGTATAAAGTTTGCTGAAAAGATCGTAGCTGTCGTGGCCGAGGTGTCGGGTGATGTAATGGTCTAAGGCACTAACCCACCAAGGTGTGCCACCGAGGGCGGAGAAATGTACCCTCCCACTTGCAAAAAGGCTGCATTACCTTAGCTGGTCTGTCCAAACTGCCCTTTCCTGGACCTGGAGCAAATTGGAGGGATGGGGTGGGAAAGGAATCTGGTGTAAAACCTGGCGCCCCCTAAGGGGAGCTACTTGAAAGGAGAAGGCTTACGATGCTAAATAACACGGCCTTCTGTGATCTTTGGTCCTGTGGAGAATGCTCTTTGGAAAAAATGGGTCTGCAGAAGCTGTGAGAAACGAGTGCGATTAACTCTGGTGGCTGCGTAACAAAGACGCGTCCTAAACATGGATTAATTAAGATCCCAAGATGTCTAGAAGTCTGACGTTTGGTCGTTTAGATCAGAATGAGGATTTTTTTTTTTTTTTTTTTTTTTTTAGCAGAACAATTTCCAAAAATGGTAAGCGTTCCACTGGGGTGCACGAGGCATTTGGATCACACCCGAAGCATGAATGGCGGATTGCATTCGAGCAGTTACGTCCAGGCTTAATCTGTGCATGGAAAGCTCAACCAAAAGTCTCAACTCGGATCTTCTCGGGTTGCCAGAAGCATTCGTCATCGTCTCCATCACCCTGCTACCTGACTCTGGCTTCCTCTGTTGGTTTTGCCGTGGTGTGTGGTCCACTGGAAAGGCCAGTCACGGATGTGACGTGTTAAAAAAGGACTGCGAATGTGTGCAAAAACACTCGGCGAATTCACCGGGTCAGACGGCCAGCGCTGCGGCTGCCATGTATCGCTCGGGTCAGCGCGGAGGGGTTTAGTAGTATGACATCATCAAGCAACCGCATGGCCTTCTGGAGCAGAGAAGGGGTCGGAGAAGGGTAAGGCAGAGATCTGGTGTTTTTATGAAGACGGGTTTCTCGGTCAGATCCGATCCGGTCTAGAGAAACGAAAGGACGTAAAGGGATGTGAAAACGGTGAGATAATGGCTAGAAATTAAATTGTAAGTCAGAAAGCAACTTCACTTAACCCAGCCGTCTGGAGGAGATCAAACCCATGCACAGAAATAAAGTCACAGCTTCATACAAAACCATCATCATTTCCAAGCTTGCATCTCCAGGTCCAGGTTGTCCTGATGAGCCGTGATGTGTTGAAGAAATGCTAAACGAGCTTTCAAGCGCTTGGGAATCTCTCTCCCTCATTAACGACGTTGACGAGCTGATCGATCACCAAGACGCCGTCATAAATCTGTTAGGGACTTCGGCTCGACTATCTGAATTTGTCGCGCAGAATAACGTCCCTGTATAAAGCAGACGTCTCTTTTACCACGTCTGCTTTGCAGTTTCACTCATGCTGAGGTGAATTTAACGAGCAAAGTCATAGTTATTCACTTAAGGATATAATTAAACGGAAATAGAAATCTGTGCAGTATTGATTCTTGAGGGATCAATACTCTCGAGGTGTGTGTGCAGGCAGAAGTTTAGGACCCGCAGGAAGGTAGGTAGTAGGTCTAGTCCTTGAGTCAGACTTACGGATTTCTCGCTCACCTCTGGTCGCAGGTTGTACTTGTAAAAAATTAAACATACCCAGACTTTTGTTTCTTTAATTCTCTGGCCCGGGGTCTCGCTGCCCTCCCACACAGAGCACTAACAGTAGAGTTATTTGAGCTGCAGATCTCAAGGGCCTACTTCTTTACTTCCAGCTCTGGTGGTGTATCGATTAGATATCAGGCCCTAATTGGGCTGTGATCTCCTTGGCCCTGAGATGTATGATGGAGATGACAGGAAATGGATACTCCTCTGATGGTTGTAAATAGACTGGTTGAACAAAATGTGTTTTCCTTGGCTCCACTGCCAAATCCCCGTCCTCCTTTCGCCCGCCTCAACCTCCCTCTCCTTCGCTTCGGCACCGTATCTACGAACATTAGGACGATCTCCATCACCGATAAAGCACCGGTGTAGAGCGCAAGGGCAATTAGGGGAACGAGATGTATTTAAAGATTGCTTCCAGAGAAAGAAGAATATTTATAGCGCTATTTGGACGACGTACAGTTTATATCAGTTTATATCTAAAAGCCGTGGTAGTTTCATTCTTCAAAGTGCCACTTTGTGGATTTTTTTAAAGCCTAAATGCAAATCGGGAACCTTTTTACATCCCACACAACTCGGCGTTGATTTGATGAGCTTCAGATCTTTTTAAAAGGAATAGAAAGTTATGTTATGTTGGTTTGTATCCCGGATCTGGTGAGGTGCCATATCCTGTTATGGAATCACTTGGATAATTGTTAAACTGAGGTTTTCTTTTAATTACTTTTTCACGTTTGTCGTCCCGATTCCACTTTCCCTTTCTTTCTTATCACATTTTTGTACTTTCGTTTTATTAGACTTCTGTTTAGACTCATTTCTTTCATTCCCTTTTCAACCCAGTTCAGTATTTGCTTTTAAATTAATTACAGATTAGTCTGGTTGACATTTTTCCTGGCCACACTTTCGTGAAGCTTGTAGCCGTCCAGAAATAAATTCATGATCTAATTATGCAAGCTTTTCACCATGTCTGACGGAAACATTGGGGTTTTCAGGACTAAGAAGCCCGCTGGAAAATCTGTTTTATCCTGGTTCGAGAAGTGCGAGTAATATATTACAGACTTCATGCTGAGAAAATAATAAGCCTTAATAGTGCTTTTAATTTCCAATGATTGTAAAAGCTCACCAGTCAAATAAATTACGTTTCAATAATAAAGTATTGCTTCTAATAACTAAAGACATGACCTACTTCGGGGGAGCGTACTCAGAGACCCGTCCTGGCTCTTATTTTTCTTTCATTGAAGTCCGTGTCTTTTCTGGAGGAGCACACGGTGCTCTCTCAACACCCACAGTACTGAACTGAAAACCGTAATGTTTTTAAATCTGGAGACACACCGGTGCAGAGGAGAGCCATTTCTGCGTTTATGAATTCCCCTTCCTTTCTTCCCGGAGTTCTCGTCAAGGTCCTTTTGGCATTCATTTGGCACTGGAAATGTCCCGTCCACCCTGGGCTCCCATGTGAAGCGTGGCAGGCTGACGGTACGACTCCGTGCCCAGGTTCCTGACAGGATAATGGCCAGGAGTCAATGTTCCATGAGCACCTGAATATGTTGTTAGACGCCGGTGTCACTCTGGGCTACGCTGGAGCTGTGCCTCCATATAAACCACCAATATCTACCCTCCGTCACGTCCTTATTTTTCCATCTCACCAACACCTTGTTTAATTCCACACCGACCCGCTGTTTCTGCCGGACAATAAAAGCATTGTTTTAAGCGCAGGCTCTGAAAGGGAGGATTATTCACGTTTGAATTCTCCGTTTCAAGCTAGCAGCGTCCACCCTCAGGACTTTAAGGGATTGTCTTGGGACGCTTCTCATTTGGTGATGGGTTAACGACACGAGAACGGAACCCGTTAAATCTGTAAGCCACGCCGGGACAGATTAAACAATTCTGAAGTTCATACTATCCAGAGAAACCTGGAGGCACGTACCCAAGAACAAAATCCAGTACCGATTAAAAGTGTAACTGTAAGAAAAAAGCCTCGGCCAAAGCATTATCAGCCTACGAGATGAGATTAACTCGTACCAGCGGTGAAACGCGAAGACAATTTAATCTGTGCAACGTGATACCCCAGGGCACGTAGGGCTTCCACTGGAACTTGTTCGCTTGTCTTTATTAATGATCTGGTAGCAGGATGGATCCCGAAACGTGTAAGAAAATATGTGCGCGGCACAAATCCAGCCGAGTGTGGAAACGGCAAGGAATGGCTTTAAACGTAACCTTGGGATTCTGACAAGCCGACTCGATGACCCGACTGAACCCGCAAGCTTTAACCCAAATCGCTCTTGGATGCAATGCGTTCCACAGATTTTATTTACGTGGCTCGGAGACTTGATCCCAAAGCATCTCCATCACTCGGCCTGGACCAGTGTTCATTTTGTTAACGGTCTATTTTCGTCAACGAACCTTTTCTTCATGACAAAAACGAAACGATAACTAAACAAAAACTACTTACAACGATTAAAACTGACGAAATTAATTGACACTTTCGTCAACGAATAAAAACGACAGGAAAATGTTCGACATAGGTGACGTCCAATCAGAACTGAATTAGCTTTGTAAAAGGCAGGGACAAGTTAGGAAAACATCCAATCATAACTACTTGGACATATATGGAGAGGCGGGATAAGCCGGGTAG
>JAUZSU010125562.1:0-17513 GCA_034780255.1 Parotocinclus maculicauda | reverse complement strand
CATAAACGAGGGAACAGTGTATATATATATATGTATATATGCATGTGATATATATTGTTCATGTTTTGATGTACAGGACTTCCTGTCTGACCTATACTAACTGGCGCTTCAGTTTCTGGGTTTGAGCTCCTGCAGCTGTCCTCCGCAGTATCTGAATGTGAGCACTTTGGAGTGATGTAGGGTTGGATAAGACCATGAGTTATGCCATGGTTCTTCACTGGACAAGTCTACCTATTCAGCGTGGTTGGATTCCTGTCAAAGTGTGTGATTTCTGGCGTAGACATAAAGGTCATGGACAGTCGCACTTCCTTCTAAGTAGATCTTGTGTGATGAGTGCCATATTCACACTTTAGCTGAAAGTGCCGAGCTAAGCTATATGTCAACAAGCAAAACAATCAATCGGTTCATGTTGTAGACTCATTGCACGTATAGCTTTGCAGGCATAACTTGCATAAACATACATTTTGGTGAACGTAACCCATAACTTGGGATCAATGAATAATACATGCACCCATATAGGATCTGCAGCCATCAAAGTCACAGTCTTTTTATGCAGCTGTGATATACATTTTACTGTTTGTAGTTTCCCAAACAAACTGTGTGCAAACGATACGTAAATGTGTCCGAGAGAGATGATGTCAGAGGATCGTATGCTAGACCTGATACTTTTGTTTGACGGAAGGCAAAAATGCATTGATAGACAGAATTACAAACAACACAGACGTTTAGGCAGACGAAATCACACTTAATGACTGAATGTGGACCAGTTTATATAGTTATGGGTTAAAGAGAATATAAAGATAGTAGAGGAATCCTCGGGAATTCCATTTACAGCTTGTTATAAATAAGCAGTGCACACACACACACACACACCAGTAACTTGCACGAGAAATAACATTGAATGGTGGATTATGCTCTTTAACTCCTGCCTCTGCTCGTGGCTCTGCCGTGTTAACTGGCCTAACACAATAAAGTCTAAACACAATAATTATACATAGTAATTTATTTTCAGTATATAAACAAGCAATTAACACAGGACTCAACAATTATCAAATAAAATATGGTCAATAGAGTTCAGTAAAGTGCTGTATACTGTAACATCATGTTGTACAGTGGCTTTAAGACTGCTTATGGCCGCAACATCAAGAATTAAAAGACATATTTTTATGTCTTAATAAAAAAGACATCCACTGAGCAAAAGATCCTTGATTTTAATGGATGTTACACAACGTAGATTTGTATATGGAATGTCTGTTTACTTATGTAGCTCAGGTTAAATAGCGGTTTCTGGGATCTTGGATTAAAATACTGGGATTAAAATACATAACTCCGTGATGACTGGCATCCCTGTCTGGGATGTACCTTTGCCTGCACCCAGTGAATTCTGAGGTGGGTTCTAGATCCTGCCACATGTTCCTGACAAAGCTAAGTTGGCAATAACAAAGAAGACTTAAAAATAACTTAGTTACAGTTACTGGCACCCCACATCATGCTTTATTGGTCTTAGTACTGGGGACTGTGGTAGCCTAGTGGTTAAGGTACTGGACTTTGTACCAGAAGATCCAGGGTTTAAATCCTGACACAGTTGGGTCCTTGAGCAAGACCCTTAATCCACAATTGCTGGGATTGTAAGACTGTATCAGTTGTACGTCGCTCTGGATAAGGGCGTCTGCTAAATGCTGGAAATGTAAATGTAAATATAGTACCGTAGTGTGCAAATATCTTAGGTCACCATTAGATTTGTTGTTTTAGCAGTGGTATAATGACCATACCACCGGCTGGACAATGGCTTTCTTGCGACCCTGTAAAGGATTAATCGAATAAGTGAATGCATGAATGAATAATGAAACGGAAATATTAGTTTTTAGTCTTGTCATTAGAATACAACCAGGAAATGCGTTTGCTGTGTTACAAAGAAAAAAGTGGCTAGTATAGCCACTATAGGCTACAGTGGCTTCTCGTACACTTGAGCAATAGCAGCATCTGCCACCGTCATCAAGTTGATGCTTTTTACAGTCTAAAGAAGGTTGGTGAGGGATGGTCTTTATCGAATGGTAGTTGCCAGAAGCAAACTTTGATCTGAAAATTGTGTTTTTCGTACTGAGAATTTACCAATTGTGTCTTTAAGGCATTGCTTAAACAACAAATCTAATAGTGACCTAAGACTTTTGCACGCTACTGTGTCTCTTGTCTCCTACTACATGTCCTGACCCAAAGGATGAATCCAGGTGATAAAAGCTGCTGGATTATTGACCTTGTCTTTTGGAGGCTTTGCCTGCTAAAGTCTTGCAGCCATTTTGAACCCGTTTTCTGAGTCTTATCTTTAACATACAAGGAAATGTTTAACAGAGTGGTGTTAGCTATTTGTGAGCACCAACTTAGCCAACCTGCATGTCATGAAACACACCAACAAACACTTACAAGACCTCACAGGTTCCCTGTTGGCGATGTTTGGCAGCTTTAAAAGGAAACATCTGTGCGTTTGCAGCACTGCTGCACCAGATCGTGACAGCCAGCACCCGTAGAAGGAAGAGCGCTGCATTTGGGCTTCTACTGCGCCAGAGCTCACAGCATTATGCATTCCCACCACACACTTACAGCTGTATGTTAGCAGGGATGCATGCAGTCAGAGCTCAGCCTCTCTCGCTGTGCATGTGAACTGGGTCATTCTGTCCCACAAACTGACTGGGGATGTGATTCTCATCATGCTCTATCTCTCTGGCTCCACTGCTTGCTGTCCATCACAATGCTGCCTTATACAAAAAAAGTACAGAACTAAAGTCATCTTTTTGTCTGTAATCGTACAATAAAAACTGTTGACAGTGATAAACATTAGGCACAATTCATATTAAAGGAATGTGCTCACTCGTTTAACGTCTACCGGAAACTATGTATCCGGAGTGCTGCCTCGTTCCAGTTTGTGAGAACCAGTTTCCTTGGAAAACCATTTTAACCAGTGATTCACCAGTGCTACCATCACTGTTTACCATGACTAATACCCACAGATCAGTGGGATGTGATGTGGACTAAGCAAAGCTTCAGGTATTTGGTTGTGTCATGAGAAAGGTACAACACCAAATCAAAGCATGCTTAAAATTGCAGACAGTGCAAACTCAGTATATTTTATGTTCTGTCTGGTGAACTTCATTTAATTTGGTAATATACAGTACTGTACTGTACAAAAGACTTAGGCCACCATTGGGTTGGCCATGTATCAACATATTGTCGACCCAAATATTTCAAATTTGGGTAAGTCACTCCATAATACTTTTTTCCACTGATCTTCATTCCAATCTTGGTGAACTTTAACATGTATTAAATATGTAATTTAGGTAATTAAATTTGCATATTAATACATCTAGACTTTTGCTAGTTTTATTCAATTTGTTTATGTTGAGTCGACGACGAAATGTGCTAAACTATGCATTTCGTTCAGAAGGGCTTACATTTGCCCTCATGTTAGTTCTCTTATTAGGTTCTATCTGTTACTCTTATTATATAGGACTGTGGTGGCCTAGTGGTTAAGGTACTGGACTATGGACCAGAAGGTCCATGGTTCAAATCCCGCCTTTGCCACAGTTGGGTCCATGAGCAGGCCCTTAACCCACAATTGCTTAGATTGTAAGACTGTATGAATTGCTAAAATTGCGTCAAAATGTATGTTGTTCCTCAAAAAGAAGCCTCAACGAGAAATTACAATTTCGAAAAAACTGCAAAGACTCAAATCAGAACCATAAAACATTGCTAGCTTGTGCTAATGGTTGAAGTGATGTATACACTGACCATATGCAGAGAGTGTGAATAATTTGTGATGCGAATGTTAATGCAGTAGACTGCCTCATTAGTCAGGATCCATTGTTGGTTAGAAAACTTGACATAGAGAACGCCCTACATAGGACGCAGGCAGCAAGGGCAGTCACTAGATGTTAAGACAGACCAGAAAAAAAGCACAATAACAAAGCACGGTACAGTCGGGTCAAATCTTGACTTGCCCAAGTAAAAAAATAAACTAAAAATGCATTTGCGTTAGGGTTAGGGTAATTTTGTTTGCAGTCCAGACCAAAGATTACACGATCAATACTTTTACCTTAGTAAATCACTTCTACCACCCCTAATAAAGTGACGGTCAGCAATCCCACTTATCTTACAGAATCCTTAAAAAGCACTGTAGTTTTGACGAGTCTGCACGCCTAGATATAATTTCACAGGTGTTGGCAATAACTGTTTCTTAAGGAAAGGAAACCATGCATCCTAAGAGGCTGAAAGAAAGACATGCTATCTTGTAGGTTGTAGTTTTCAAAAAGAACAAGACAGACCAAGGACTTTGAACTGCATTGACCTTCTTGCTCAGGACTGCAACTCGTAAGACAGGGGATGGAGAAAGTGCAGGGTGGGTGGTAGTGCGTTCGAGAGCTCTCTGCTGCATATTTCCTCAAAACCAGATGAACTCCACTGGGAAGGGCGGCTCATCAGCCAGCTGAGTGCCCTGCATCCTACTGAACATACCAACATACCAGCATGATAAAGGTGAAGGTCCCTTAGAGAGTAGCGGGCGGGTAGCCCACCCAGAGCTGCCAGGCCACTATGGGATGACCTTCCTGCGTTCCTGCCTGCTGGCCAACTTAGGATCAGAGACAGGCCGTGCGTCGGGGGACTGCACTAACAAGCGCTTTTGCCCTGCGATTGCTTTCATGCTCGGGCCCAGAAATGCAATTTCTTCAAACGCTATTTCCTGCAGATAAGGTTCGGACAATTCCTCCAGTTTTCTTCTTCTGAAGTAAAGAAGGAGTGGGGGGTTAGGAATACTGACATCAACTGGCGTGATTTAAACCAAGTGAGTGACTGTCCGTCCACATCTGATTAAAGTGTAATTCAGCCCATTTATGGTAAACTCAGATTAATTTGGTAAAAAAGAACGTATATTTATGTGCTTAAGTATGAATTGCTGAAGTGAACGGTTTCTGTGTTTCCAGCTGGGCAACATGACCGGCCAGTGAAGTCTCCGGTCTCTCTGCTTTGGCCGTAAGTGCCTTAATCGTGCCTGCATTACACTATTACTCTACTCACCCAAGACCTCGCAAATTGTTTCCAGCTTTAAGGGAGAACTGTTAAGATACTGCAATGGGAGTTTCAATATATACAATGCCTCCCTCTCTCTCTCTCTCTCTCTCTCTCTCTCTCTCTCTCTCACTTTTTATCTCTTTCTCATGTTTAGACTGTAGAACATTAAGTATTACTTTAGCTTTGTGCTTTACTTATCTATCAATGAGTGAGTTTAAACACACCTAATAATCAGATAACTGCAGGAAGTCTGATTTCAATTTGAATCCAATCAACGATGCACTAGGTTAAGCAGATAATAGGAAAGCTTTGGATGCACTCAACACATTTAGGCATTGCAACCAGCCAAAAAAAATCCCAGAGAAGGATGTGGCAAAGAATTGTATTGTTTAATATTATTTATTATTATTATATTATAAATTATTTAATTATATTTTATTATTCAATCGTTAAAGTGTCAAATAATCATTTTCCAGAGCATATACTGCATTTCAGAATCTCGCTTGTGTTTGGTAGCCGTCTCATGAATGCTTCATTTAATTCCAGGGTTGCCAGATCCCATGGGAAAAACAAGCAACCATGTCTGTAGTTGTATGTTCGACCACAATTGTAGTTCTTAGCCATATAAACAATATGTCTTTGCGCAAAAAAAAAGACAAAGACAAATGGAATGACAGTAAAGTTCAGGCATCAATGAGCTGATTTGCGATGTACGAGGTTTTGAATTGTGTTTAGCGTCACATAGCATTCCTACTAGTAATGCAAAAGCAAACCAAAAAAGGCTGATTGTAGTTCTCCAGGGGACTCAATGGAGGTAAGTTCCAATGGAGGTAAGTTCCAATGGAGGTAAGTTCCTTCTTATTCAGGCCCTACATATACATATACATTTACATTTACGACATTTAGCAGACGCCCTAATCCAGAGCGACTTACAATTCATGCAGTCTTACAATTCAAGCATTGGTGGGTTGCTTAAGGACCCAGCTGTGGCAGCTTGACAGAGGTGGGATTTGAACCCAGGACCATCAAGTCCAGAGTCCAGTACCTTAACCGCTAGGCTACCACAGTCCCACTTACAATGGTGGGTTAAGGGCCTTGCTCAGGGACCCAACTGTGGTAGAACTGTTTGGTGTGAAAGCAGCTTATGGAAACGAACCCAAAAGAAGCAGTGTCTTAGAATAAGCAGTAATGGCAGCCATGTTTTCACTGACTGAGAAAACCGATTTAAATAAAAGTAAGGATATACATGTGCTGAGAAATGCAGTTACCAAGATAAATGTATCTTTCTTTGTTCTTAATCTGATTTTCTAGACATTAATCCGATCTGGGAAATCAGTATGCAGTTTATCTGACCACTTTCATGCATAATCAGATAACTGCAGAAAGTCTGACTATGATCGGGTTATTAAGTAAAAAATAAACATATGTAACGTCATTTAGTCCTTGAAAGCCAGTAATGCTACTATTTGCTGCAGGCAAGAATCACGCTGATCAGAATGTAACCTAATCTTCTAAAAAAGTCGCCTGTATAGTTAATATGATACAGAACACAGTCTGTAGTTTATTAGTTTGAATTGTGTAATATCGGTGTAAACTCAGTTGCTCTGTGAATGGGAAAGTACTGGGCCAAAGGGGAAGTTCTTGTTGCATCCATCCACATGTGTGTGCTGTGATCGCAATCATTCATAAAGTCCCTGGCTGCTGGGAGCTCCAGCCATCCTGCCCTTTATCTGCCTGCCCCTGGGTATTAGGCTAAACTGAGGGACGCAAGCTCATCTTTCAGATAACGTAATGTCCCAGAGTGATGGTATCATCAAAGCCTGACAACTGTCCTTCTTTCTGCTCTAGATCAATTTACTGCTTACCCTACTTTATTAATTGGTTTATTCTGTACTTTACTGTTCACACTGTTTTCTTACTTTTCTCTCTCACATTTACTTTAATCATAGATGTTTGTTCTGTATTAGGGACCATGGTGCCTTAGCAGGTGCCTTAACTGGACTATGGACCAGAAGGTTCAAGGTTCAAATCCCACCACTGACAAACCCCCACTGTTGGGTCATTGAGCTAAATTAATTTATATAGCACTTTTTACAATGGAGGATTGTCTTGAAGCAGCTTTACAATCTTATATTGTCTTAAAAGGCCAATCCCAAATTAAGCAAGCCTGGGGTGACAGTGGAAAGGAAAAATTCCCTGAAAGTAGAAGGAAGAAACCTTAGGAGGACCAACACTCAAAAAGGGACCCGTCCTATATGGGTGGCCTAGATGTTAATTAAGTAAATACTTAAAAATATATTCAAGTAATAGTAAAATTAAGTAAGTAATACAATTTAATTCAATATTACTATTTAAGTTAGTAATAAAATAAGTTACAAAATAGATCGTAAAAACAGTCCTCAGTGGGACCCCACATCGTCTCTAGGTGACTGAGTGATGGACGGAGTTACTGCACTCTGGTACGACTGAGTTCTGTTGATGAAGACCAGTAGAGTGATGCTGGGGTGGAGGAACATCCAAGTGTGTGGTGCTGGAACTGGTAAGATCGTATCAGTTGTAAATTTGCTAAATGTAAATTTACATGTATGTGGAGCTCTTACAGAAAAGTATCCCAGTATCCCTCAATGTAGGGAAACTCTTTTTCACTTTTTCATCTCATTACCTTAGTGGTTATTTTCAGGTGCAGTAGCAAGTGCGAAGGCAAGCAATAGCTGCAACCTGGTGAACACATAGACCTATCATATACTGATCATTGTTTGTGACTGTTCACAATTTGGCTTCCCTCACCCTCGCTGAATCGATTCTAAGCAGTGACATGGTAGTGGATTGGGTGCGTTTGTCGTTATTCTATCTAGGCACTATTACCATACAGCCGTGGCCAAAAGTTTTGAGAATAGCCCAAATTTTGGTTTTAATAAAGTTTGCTGCAACAGTTTTTATTTTGACAGTTTGTATTACAAAATTATTCCCTGCCATACAAAGTTACTTTTTAGACACTGCATTTTAGGTCTGCAAAATAGCCTGCTGACATCATTTCAGTGCTGATCTCGTCAAGAGAAAAGTCTAATGAGGACAAGACAGCTGATATCACTCTGTCAGGCAAATGTATTTATATAGTGCTTTTTACAATTGTGCGTTGTCTCAAAGCAGTATTATATTATCTTAAAAGGCCAATCTCAAATGAAGCAAGCCTATGGGTGACAGTGGCAAGGAAAAACTGTAGAAGGAAAAAACCTTGGGAGGACCAAGACTCAAAAAGAGACCCGTCCTCCTTGAGTGGCCTAGATGTTCATTTAAATAGATAAACTGTATTAATGGTAAAAAAAATTAAATTTAATAACAAATTACTTTTAAGATATTGCTTCCTCAGCAAAAAGTCCTTGTAGGCACATCGTCTCCTAATAACTGAATGATGGAGGGAGTTACTGCACCCTTTTGTGGCCCAGGCATGGTGGGACTGGTTATTGTTGATGAAGACCAGTAGAGTGATGCCATGGTGGAGGAACATCTAAGTATGTGGTGCTGGAACTGGTACCGGAACATCAGCTCAGAGAGAAAAGAGAAAATGTAGTTACGTAATGGTAAGGAGCACAGAGTTTATTAATAATCACTAATGCCAGGTGCAGCAAGGGGAAGATTAAGAAGGTAACACAGCCAAGAGGCAAGAGCCAACCAGAGCCATAAGTCCCAGTCTAAATCTAACCAAAAACCTGCGTAAATAAGAATAGCTTTAGCCTAGACTAGATTTGGAGAGTGTCTGAATCTCAAACTAGAGTGGGGAATTTATTCCATAGTTGTGGGGGCCAAGTATGAGAAAGCTTTTCCCTCTGTTGTGACTTCTAGGAACTGAAATGAACTGAAGAGAAATCCTGCACCTTGTGAACGAAGTAGACGAGCTGGATTGTAAATCGTTACAGTAATCCAACCTCAAGGTTATAAATGCATGAACACGTTCCACAGAATCTTAAAAAGAAAGGATATTTTTTTAAGTTTAGCAATATCATGTAATCAATTTTTTTCTTAAATAACAATTTTTTACCTTCCGAACACAATTCTCAATTTTACTGATAGTAAGATCAGCTGAAATGTACAGCTGTATATCATCTGCATAGCAGTGAAAACAAATAGCATGCTTACCAATAATTGAGCCTAACTGTAGCATGTAAAGGGAGAATAACAGTGGGCCAAGCACAGACCCCTGAGGGACTTAAAGCGTTGATTATTTGCATAAAGAAACTGGTATCGGTCTGTCAGATAGGATTTAAACCAAGAAATTGCCAGTCCCTTAATACCTATAGTGTTTTAGCCTATTCAGATCTCATGAACTATAGTGTCAAATGCTGCAGTTAAATCTAACAAGAAAAGAAACATGTCCATTATCTGATTAAATTAATAGATCATTAAGTACCATAATTAATGCTTTTTCAGTACTGTGATGGGGCCTGAATCCTGACTGAAATGTTTCATAGATACCAGTACTTGCATAAATGTTACCTGTTAAATGCATGGATGGACAGTATTACAAAGAACACATAAGATCAGCCAGATGAAACGGAGACTCAATGAGTGAATTCTACCCATCTTATTTAGTTATAGCTTAGATAGAATATACAGGTAGTGGAGGAACAAACAAATGAGTACTACTTATAACAGGACAGGCACATACACTCACACACACCATTCACGGCTTGTGAATAAGCAGCAAAAAAGTCATCCACACAAACACGAGTAACTTACACGGCAGTCCAGTGTGTCACATCTGCAACTGGTTCAAAATGCAACTGCAAGACTACTTACTGGTACCAAGAAATGGGAGAGTATTACTCCAGTACTCGCATCACTTTATTGGCTACCAGTAAAATACAGAATTAAGTACAAAGTTTTATTATTTGTTTTTACCACACTACCTCTCTACATTGCTCCACCATCATTACACCTCACGATCCCTTCGATCCTTCAACCAATTGCTCCTAGCCGTCCCACGCTCACAAGTGAGGTCCAAAGGTGATCGGACCTTTTCCGTAGCCACACCAAAACTTTGGAATTGTCTTCCAATTCATATTAAAGAATCCCCTACCTTGGATTGCTTTAAATCAAATTTAAAACCTCATTAAATTTTTTTTCTCAGGCATTTACTTTTAAAAAATTTGATAATTGGTGATGCATGTGATTGTTTTATATTATGATGGTGATTTTATTGTTTCATTGTCCTATGTCTAATGTGTAATTACATTTAATGTAATTGTACTCTTTTCTTGTGCAGCACTTTGGCCGACACACTTTTAAACGTGCTTTATAAATAAAGGTGACTTGACCTGACTTACACACAAAATCTCTAAACACATAGACCGATTTAGAACAGTCTCTAATCCAAACATGAGCTAACGAGCAAACGAGCACACGACCACTAAGGTAGTTACTCCCACACCCATGTTTTTTTTTTGTCACCTAATTTCATAAAGCATCCTTCAGACTCACGTTACGAGAACATAAATGAACTGCCTGCTATTATGTTGGGGTTTCACAAAGTTCTAAATGGATGTGTGATTATAATTGTGAAACTTGTGGTTTTGTTAAAGACAATGGTCAGCAACAACACCAAGACAGTTTGTGGAATTCAGACTTTCAGTGGGAATTCAGTGTATGCCAGAAATCTCTGTTTTGTATGCTATTTAATTGTGCTTATATGTTTCCTTCAAAGTTAGAATGTTTTCAAAATCATCTGGAAAATCTTAACCCGGGGGGTGGGGGCAATTAATTCTCCCAAAAGCCAAATTAGAAATTGGGACCATTGGGGAGGGCCAAACTAATATGATGAACTTAATTCTGCACAATATTAATTTATTGCTTTATAAAAAAAAAACAGTAAATTGTGTGTTTTTTATTAGCTGCTGCTGGTAAGAATGCATGTTACATTTACATTTACATTCATGGCATTTAGCAGACGCCCTTATCCAGAGTGAATTACAACTCATACATTCTTACAATTCAAGCAATGGTGGGTTAAGGGCCTTGCTTAAGGACCCAACTGTGGCAGCTTGGCAGAGTTGGGATTTGAACCCTGTCCCTGTACCTTAACCGCTAGGCTTCCACAGTTACAAAACCTTTTCAATTGAATTCTAATAAAATAAATACACATTCAGAAACCATACTCTGAATGTTGAAGAATGATTTTAATCCAGGCAAGCGACAGTATGATAGTCTCCTTCACTCTCCTAATCCAGATGTTGGACACGACAGTGCATAACCGAATCACGTGGTGGCACAGGGGAGTGTGGTGAGGAAAAGTCATGATTGTGCATTAACTGTTTATGTTTTTTCACATTCAAAACATTATTCAATCAATTACATGCGATATTCAGTACTTAAATAAGAAGATAAGCTTGATGTTAATGATTTGACTAACTTGAGTCTTAATGGACATGTTTTAAGCAATTTTAAGGTAGGCTACACTATGACCAAAACAATAAGTCACCTTATGTGCTTAAGGAGTTAGTATTCTGCTCCTGCAGATGGAATCGCACAAGGAAATTGAGCCATAAATACCTGCGGCATGAAGTATAAGATTCATAGGCTGAGAAGAGGTGGTACAGTGCAATGAATATCTCGTTCGATGTGTAAAAATCGGCTCACAAAGGAGATGATTGGCAAAAATAAGTCTGTAGTGTGAAAGAAGTAACTGAGTTTACAGGTGTATAAAAGCTCATGGCTATACGGGTCCAACAGCAGTACCACAAATCCTAGTCCAAAAGAAATTCGTAGACACGTAGGCGTGTAAACTGAAGAGGAAATTGTATTCGCCGTTAAAATAAAAGCAGTGCAGTTGTATCACATGCACACCGTACACTTATTTACATTTGATTTCTGACTTCCAATTGATCATATGCGGGCCAGACAGGGGCAGTCAAAGGGCCCGATGTGGCCCGGTGGCTAGAATATACCCAGGTCTTTTGTCAGCACATCATTAAAGTTTGGAACAAGGCAGTTCATGAAGAAAGACTACAGCGATCAGCACATGCTCCCTGTCTTTCACCCACCTTTCTGTCTGCACACCTCAGCATTGCCATGAAGCATCCAACCATTAAGCAATGTGGCCTCTTTTTAAGAACAGAATCTGGCTACGGGCCTTGAGCCTCTGTGAATGGGATGTTCCCAACCTCTCCCCCTCAACCCCCCCCACCCCCTCAGAATATTACCTTCAGCTGCATCCTTAGCCAGCAGAAGACACACATCTGGGCTTCTGGGCCTTGAGCCAGACTAAAGACTGAGTCGTCCTGCTGCTGCTGCTGTTTCTGCTGTAGTCATCATTGTCATCATCATATGTTCATCTCATCAAACAGGAAATGGCTCTTACCCAGGCCATTGGCACCCTGCTTTACAAGAGTGTAGCAAGATCACTAAATGTCTTGACCAAACAACAAAGAAAATTGATGAGTCTCTCTCTTTCTCTCTCTCTCTTTCTCCCTCTCTCTCTCAACTAGATATCCTCAAGAGGAAGTAGTTGTATACACAATTTTAGCTTTTAGGTTTTTTTTTTTAGTTTTACAGTTCTTGCTCAGATAGACTCAAATAATGGAGCAAGCCTCAGACACAGCTTCTTAACTGTCACTTTATTTCCGTTTTCCACTAAGCTTTCTAGTCTGTTGGCTGATCCATTGAGCTTCTTATTGTTCTTGTAAGTGTGGGTGTAACAAATTTTGTTACAGCGACTCAACCTGGAGGGGCCAGATTGCTTTTTCTTTCTCTACGCATTCATAGATGACTCAGTATAGTTTCCACTTAGGCTGGTGTTCTCATTTTGTTTAACAGTAATTGCTCGAGCTCTTCTGTTCATTAAAGAGAGACTGTGCCCTCTGTAATGCACGTTTGCTCATCCAGTGTTTCACTTGTAGGCTTGCCAAGACTAGAGATGGTCAATTCACCTCCTAAGCCTAATAAAGCAGGACTAGACCCGCTGTAAAACAGTAGATCGCTGTCCACTGGCTGAATGATGGCTCTTTTTGAACCCACTGTGATTTGCCAAGCATCCTACAGCTCCTTGCTGATCAGGGCCGGTTTTCAGCGTTCTGATCAGCTCCAGTGTGGTTTGTTTCTCTCTCATTTCCTTTTTCACCGTTTGCCTTAAACAGCTTCCTGGTAACAGAGCTTGGTCGTGGAGGCGGATGTGTCATGAGGAGGGCCTTCCAGCCACAAACACAAAAGCAGTACCCGAACATCTCCCCTCATCCTTCCTTCCTTAGAGAGCTTTGAGAACTGAACATGACATCATGAGTTTGGAGCAAAAACGAGACTCTTGCCTTCTTGCACACACAGAGAGAGAGAAAGAGAGAGAGAGAGAGAGAGTGAGAGAGAAAGAGAGAAGAAGAAAGTCTCACTGAGGGCGTTTACATGTATTTAATAATCTGAACCTTTTTGGATTTCTGCAGTTATATGATTATTTAAGTGGTTATGTAAACAGCATACTCTGAATTTCAGACCACAATCCTATATAAGAAATCAGAGTATTATATCTGATAAATAAAACTTGATTTTATCTCAGTAATCTGAAATAAGTTATCAGCACCTGTATATCAATGGTCAGATTTTAGTCAGTTTTCTCTGGCATGTATGTAAGTGTAACCTAAAACGGTTGCCATTTCTGCTTATTCTAAGAGACTTTTTTCCTTTGACGTGCGGCTTATTTTTCATGGATGTGGCATCGCTGAAATTAAACGCAGCATGGAATGAAGCACAGCTAAAAGGTTGCTGAACATTCCTGTGGAGACGCTAAAACACAGTATATGCTCGTGGAAATGAAGCACTTTATTGTTGTATTAACAAAGCTTGCAATTTATGTCACATCTTTCTTTGACATTTTTGGCTGGTTGCAAAAGTAGAAATCTGATTATTGTCCGAGTTGTGTAAACCCGAACATTATCCCATTGTCTGTGCTATAAGAGTGCTATAAAATATTAAGTGTGTGTAAACGATCTCATAGAGGACTGGATTTGATTCTCTGTTTGTTTGTTTGTTTATTTGGCTTTTTTAACGTCGCTATCATCATTAGTGGACATCTTAGCGACACACACACACACACACACAAATGTTATATCCATACACAAGTTCATCTCAAGACTAGTCATATATACACACAAACACACAAGTCAATGCCAATTTAGAGTAATCAATTAACCTAACACGCATGGTCTTTGGATTGTGGGAGGAAACCGGAGTACCCGGAGTAAACCCACACAGACACGGGGAGGATATGCAGACTCCACAGAAAGAAACCAGGATTGAACCCGGGACCTTTTTGCTGTGAGGCAGCGATGCTCCCACCGAGCCTCCGTGCTGCCCATTTGATTCTCAGTAGATGTGTTAGTATGTGTATAACGTTTCATTGATTTCACTCAATTTTCTCAGTCTGTGCATGCACGCAAACGTAGCCTGTAGGCGAGTGGCAGAATCAAACATGGTTGCCAATTCTGCTTATTCCAACAGATTTAGCGTCTTTGCGGTTCGTTTAAAGAGCCCTGTTGCTTGTTTCTCACATGGGATTTGGCAACTTTTTTGGGGCGACTCTGAAAAGCAGAATATGCTTGAGAAAATGAAGACATTCTTTATTTTTTGTATAAATATCCCATCCTTCTGGGAGATTGTTGGCTGGTTGTAAAGTAAAATTGGATTATTACCCGAGTCATGTAAACCCAGAGTATTTCCATTAGCAGATTACCCACGTGCATATAAACCTGGCGATCTGATCACTTACAAAATCTGATTAAACAAAATCTGCAGTTATCGGATTATTAACTGAATGTACAACCAATCAGTGAGGAAGTAAGGTAGTGGTTCCCAAAGGGGGCGGCCCCCTTGGGGGTAACAGAGCTGTTGCAAGGAGGGTGCAGCAAGGCAAATGAAAGCTCTAACACTGAAATATTGAAGATTCGTCACTTGCAATAATTCCATCGTAGAGGCGTTTTTGTCACTTTATTTTTTGTTAAACACGAGGTTGCTGTGTTGTTTGAGCTACAATTTATCAAATTAATTCCAGTGGAGTTTGCAAGCAAAAGACCTGTAAGCGTGTGTCGGCATGGTGGCGCTGCAGAAAAAGTTTGGGAACCAATGGAGTAAGGAATGATAAACAGAGAGACATTAGTCAAGAACTAAAACAATTCAGAGGAAGGAAGAATTGGAAGAAATAGAAACTTAAATGCAACAGCTACTAAATACTAAATAAAGAATTCACTAATTGATCAGACAACCTATTCTGCTTCCCATAAGTTTTCTTATTTCAAAATCATCCTGTATATTTCGTCTCACTCTCACTATCTATCTCTAGCTTTCGCGTATAATCTAATAAAGCATCGAGGCTAATAAAGTGAATTAAGGCCAGCACTTAGAAGATCCAGCTCAAGGCTCCTTTCAGCATTTATTCAGGGACAGGACTTTTATTTCTCCCTTCAATTCACGAAGAGCCGCAGTAACGTGAAAGCACTGCTCTGCTGCACTGCTCGGCTGCGCACTACCTGTCTGCCATCGGTACGATTTGCACATGCTTTGAAGTGCTTCGCCGTTTTGCCTGAGCTGCAAGACGTCCGTTTCCTTCTTGCTCTTGAGAGGTGTAGTACCAGACAAGTACCAGAGAGAGCGAGCAACTTAAATATCAAGGGGAGGGGGCAAAATGAGACTGGAAAAAAAAACGCGGTAAGACACCGAGGCCAAGGAAAAAGTCTTTGCATTTTCTTTTCTGTAGGAGCCATCTGTAATGTGCACACACTAAAAAAAAAACATCTGAAGCACCAGCTTTAACCATCAATTTTAGCTCTTGTCATTCAGGACAGCAAGCACAGCAGCTGGATGCAGGAAGCCTGGGCTCGATGGCTTCTTACCCAATCAGCTGCCTCCAGCTGTCCTGCTCTCAAACAGCATTCATAAGGGTGGCTGCTGCTTGCTAGTGACAGCAGGTCCTTCAGCTGGCCTTTATTTCTCGGTTCTTCCTTCCTAAATTCTCAACTGCATAATCACATCTGCCAAATCCTCTTCTGACAAACCGACCTCTTCTTTGCTTTTTTGTCTCTCTCTCCTTTCCTGTAACTTTTAGAAGCCACCAATTTGTTGCACAAGCCCAAAATCGAAAACGTTGGGGCTATATGGAAAATGCAAAAAATGCAAACAAAATTATTAATAATAATAATAATAATAATAATAATAATAATAAACACTTACTTTTATATTTATTTCATTATGCATGCATACAGTACAAATAAAATATGTTTCTTTCTGATCAACTACAGTACATTTCATTTGTAAATACATCCATTCTTGCATGACAGACTTATAGTACAGTTCAAAAAAAGAATTTCAAATAAAATTAATCATGATTTGAGGAGTGAAGATGGGAGTTGGGGATTTACATTTACATTTACAATTACATTTAAGGCATTTAGCAGACGCCCTTATCCAGAGCGACTTACAACAAGCAATTGTGGGTTAAGGGTCTTGCTCAGAGACCCAACTGTGGCAGCTTGGCAGAGGTGGGATCTCCAGATTGTTACCAAATGCATGAGAAAATTACTGAAATGTCGGAAAGCATTTGCATACATCTATAACGGACCATCACACAGTGGAAATGCGCCCTGTGTCAGATGACTCAGCATTCCATGGCTTTTTTTTTTTTAAATTGATGTTGTGTGCTCCAAAACAAAGTAAAAAATTACCATTCAGACTGTTATCAGGAGCAAGTCTAAAAGCCATGGTCTGTTATAGTATATAGTCAATGTTCTTGGCAAAGGTGATTTATATTTTTGCGATGGCAGCATTAATGTAGAAAAGTACACTGAGATTTTCATCTTTTGCAGAGACGTCTTTGCATTTTTTACACAAGCCAATGCAAAATTGACTGAATATGCAAATACAGTGTTCCCTCGCCACTTCGCGGTTCACCTTTTGCAGTTTTCAAAACATAATAATGGAAAAAATATATCGTGGATTTTCGCTGTTTCGTGGGTTTTTGCGGAACACAATCTACACATGCGTAGTACGTGTGGTATAGTTAACGTATACATATAAATGTATTTGATTAATGACTTTCACATAAAACAAATCACAAAATGAAAAAAATATATAAAAAAAAATTTATTCTAACAATAAAGGAATGTTATACATCATAAAATATTACGATTTACAGTAAATAGTGTATTTACTCAGCAGATGAAAAAACGAGAAGTAAGACTAGAGCATCGCCCGCCTGAGTCGCTACTTGCTGACGTGACAAGTTTTTATCTGCGGTTTTGTGTTCGCTGTTTGTAAAAGTTTCATTATAGAATGAAATTCATTTAAGCCCTACGATGCCACCCAAACGTTCTGCAAGTTCTACGGCTAAAATAGTGTAGAAATACTTATATAAATATAGCGTCACTAATTCACGGATTTTCATTTATCGCGGGTGGTCCTGGAACGTAACCCCCGCCATA
>JAUZSU010125551.1:0-17514 GCA_034780255.1 Parotocinclus maculicauda | reverse complement strand
GCCTTGCTCAGGAACCCAACTGTGGCAGCTTGGCAGAAGTGGGATTTGAACCCTAGACCATCAGGTCCAGAGTCCAGTACCTTAACCGCTAGGCTACCACAGTCCCTCAGTTTTGTGCTCAAAAAGTAAAGAGTTAACATTCCTCAATAATAAAGTAGAAAAAAAATGTTTTGAGACCCAAAAGATTTGTTTCTTTGATAACCCTAATAAAATAAACAACTGAATTTTACATAAGTATTCAGGCCCTTCACTTAGTATTTAGGTAAATCTTTTTGGCAATCATACTAGCTTGGCACACCTCCCGTTCTTCTTGCTGGAATTGTCCAAGCTCAGCCAGGTTGAACGGATTCAGTGCCCAGCCATTTTCAGGTCTCTCCAGAGACTCTCTAATGGGTTCAAATCTGGGAATACCATTCAAGAACTTTCACAAAGTTTATCTGAGGCCACTCCTGTTTTCCCGGTGGTATGCTTTGGGTCGGTGTCAGGTCCAAAAACCTTTGTCCCAGTCTGAGAAAAGGTCTGTCTGGAAAAGTATATTTGTTTGCTCATAAAGCATCATTGGCTCAATGTAACAAGAGCAAGGTTAGAATGATAATTGAGCACACTCATACTGGGGGCAGTTTTGATTGACCAGTTAACCTAATGCATGTATTTATAATGTGGAAGGAGTCTGAAGTACACCCATACAGTCATGGGAGGAAGGTCTGAGGTCAGGATCGAACTGGGAATCTATGAAGCTGCATGGACACAATACTAACTGCTTGTGAAACCATAACCAGATTATTCAGTTTGGTGGTGGGTTCAAACCTTTTCAGTGATGCAAAATGCTTCTTTTAGAATTATCCTGGTCTCTGCAGGCAATTTTCCAGACCTTATAGATTGGTTGCTCTGACATACACCATCAGCTAAGAAACCTTGTATATCTATGTGTACCAATTAGGAAAAATGTCCAATCAAATGGACTCCAAGGCACAAACGATCTTCAGTGAAGATAAGCATTGATTGATTGGATTAGGCTGTACCAGAGGGAAATACGAGAGTCATAAAAGTAGTTTAAATACTTGTGTAAACAGCGACATTTCAGCGTTTCATTTTTAGTCCATTTTCAAAACATTGTCATTGTGGAGTTCTGTAAGGAGATTGATGAGGAGTTCATGTATTTTAAGATGAGCCTGTAACAAACCCAAATGTGGAAAACTGAAGAAATCTGAGAACTTTCCATATGCACTGTATCCTCCATCTTTTTGGCTGCTTCCCAAATGACTGTAATAACAGCAGTTAAGACAGCAGTACGTGTCTGACAGATTCTGTAGTTTACATTAGCCAAGCTAGCAGACTGACCAACTGGCTCATATTTGTCACAGACAGAGACGGGTTCGATTTCAATATCATCGAAGTCTTAAGTATTTATCAATTAGCCAAAAATAGTTACCTACTGATCAGCTGTTAGGCCTGAAAATCATGCCTCCATAGGCCATGGGTTGTGAGAGTTCTATACCAGAGTCTTGATTTACCTTAATATCTCAGTGTTAAATATACTCACAAAAATTAGAGAATATTTCAAAATATATTATAACTTTTTATATATAATATATTTTGAAAAACATAATTTTGTAACGTAGTAGTTTTGTCAGAATGTAAATAACAACTAATTTTATAGAGGAAGCATTGCACGGTTCTAAAAAGGCCATGAGGTTTATTTACTTTTTTCAAAGTATCTCTTTATCTTTAAAAAAAAAAAAGCTTTGTGGAAGCTGCAGTCTGGATTGTTATTGAGAAGGATTCATACTGCAGCAGGATAATAACCAACAACATACATTAAAACTGTACATCAACAACGTACTTTTGCCTTTTCTAGTTCAGTACATGTTTCCAGTCCATTTGTTATTCATTATGTGTTTTTAGTGATGTGTGTGTGTTCTAGTTAACTACCGTGTTTGTAGTTATGTCTCTAATTCTGGTTCAGTAGGTTTTTGTCGTTCAGTATGTAAATTTGGTTGGTACGTGTTTCCGGTTCAATACGAGTTTGCAGTTGCAGAGCAATCAAGAGTTTCTACTTTAGTTTGTGTTTATTTTGTACTTCTATTTCAGTCTCTGGTTGAGTCTTTTGTGTCCAGTTTAATCTGTCACTAGTTTGGTCGGTGCCTCTGTTTTGCTGTTTCTCCAGTTCCGTTTTTTGTTCAGACCGTGTTTCTTACCCACTCTGTCCAATTTCCTAAAATCTATCTTACTTATAGTTCACCTTTAGTTAACAGCCTTTGAATTGAAGACCAATTGAAGACATTATAACTATAACTACCATAACAAACCTTTGACTAATGGATCTGTTGTTGGTCTAGCAAGCGTCCATTTGAGTATATGCTATTGATTTTATAATTACTTGCCTTTTTTAAAGCTTCTATAATCAGTGCCCACTGTGACAAATGTCAGCAGCTTGAATGGAAAGTGTTCTTTTTAATGAAACAATGTTCTTTTGAACTTTTATTTGTGTGAAAGCCAGGCATGGTTTACTGAGAAAAACCAGGCAATAAAATGCAGATTATAGAGAAGCACACTCATGTACCATTCTGGATATAACCCAGTGCTGCTGTTTTAATCTCCCTCCAAATCAGATTTGTTGTTTTTGTTAGACTGACAGAAAATAGGCAGGGATTTTTGCTTCTTTGTTGTAGTTAGTAGACATTTCTGGTACAAATAAACACAGGAAGAGGCTGCTGTAAAGGCTGATTATATTAGGATAAAAAATAAACCAAATAAAATTCTATTTTCATTTGGTTTCATCTCTAGCTTTAGTGTTAGTATATAGTTTTTGTTTATTGAAAAATAGAAACAGTTGATAGTAGTCAAATAAAAAATGTTTCAGTCAATGAAAACATATTACACAACTGTTAAAATAATGTATCATCAAATATTTGCAGTTATTGTAC
The DNA here is from genome assembly GCA_034780255.1 of Parotocinclus maculicauda. NCBI lineage: Eukaryota > Metazoa > Chordata > Actinopteri > Siluriformes > Loricariidae > Parotocinclus > Parotocinclus maculicauda. The sequence goes on along the minus strand of JAUZSU010125551.1, from coordinate 14,587 downwards.
AGAAAGTTTGTTCCTGTAGTGTTTTTGGCTTCCTAAAGCAACATTTATTACTTTTACCTCTGACTCTTTTGTATGTCCTTATGGTGTCTGTGTGGGTTTACTCTGGGTAATCTGGTTGGTTGGTTGGAAAAACCCACTTGCAGCTTATTTGATTTTTATTTTAACATCATTTTTTATTTACGGGATTGTAATTTGGCTTTTCAGGAAATAAACCATTAAATTCCTAAGTGGCTTTGCAGCAGGTTTAGGGAATTTGATATGGTTTGATGCCGTTTTATTCATGTCATTATCTTCAGGTTTCTACATGAACCCAGATTTATCGTTAGATCGACTGTTTTTCCATCTAGCCTGTATCTGCTCTGTATCTCAGTATTCTGGAAACAACCCAATGCTGCTGTTTTAATCTTCCTCCAAATCAGAATGTGTCGTTTTTGTTAGACTGACAATAAAGAGGCAGGAATTGTGCTTTTTTGTTGTTGTAGCTACAGAGATTTCTGGTTCAAATAAACACATTATACTGAAGTTTACCATACACAGTGTGTGTACAGTGCAGATAAGCTTGTAGCCTTATCTAATGAATTCACTTGGATTAATCTCTAGCTTTACTGTTTATCCTAAATATTTTATATATATATATATTAAATATTGAAATAAAATATTTATATAAATATTTTAATAAAACATTTATTCTGTCTATGAAGTCATCTTACTCAACTACACTGCCTATTCAAATGTGTAAATTATTTTACTGTATATTAAAATAATGTAATGACCTTTGCATATTTGTAGTTGTTGTGCAGGAAACGTGTTTCTGTAGTGTCTTTAGCTTACTATAGCAACATGTACTACTTTTATTACTGCATACATAGCCAGCTTACTGTTAATGTAGCATTTAATGACACTGAAATAAATATGCCATAATGTGCATTTACTAGACTTTTTTAGGATTTCATTTGCACAGGCCTGAGCAGATTACTGTAAAAATCTGTGAATGCATGGTGGTGACAACATTATGTTATGAGAATGTTGCTCTTCAGAAAGGATGGTGCAATTGGTCAGGATTGATTGGGTAATTAATGAATTTCTTTGATTAGTTAATTTATTTCACACTTGTTTATTACTTTTTCCTCTCACCTGAATGTGGTATAACGGTTTTCTATAGATATTGTGTATTAACTAGTGAGCTCGAACAGCTGAATAATTGTCATCGTTACATTTACATTAACAACAGTTACACGTCCTAAGACAGAGCTACTTTACATACAGATGTGCTTTGTATCCTACTTGGTATAAATCTTCTCAGGAAAGCACATTAACCTGCAGCCCAAAATCACTGGCTTTGTCCAAAACAGCATACTTTACAGTATGTAGTATTCACTAAACAGTACGCGAAAAGTCCCTGTATGAGGTACTGCATCGGGAGACATTGTTAAATATGCAAACAAGCACATTGTCCCCTGTTCCATGATTCAGCTGGTACAGCAGAGACGTTCGAAACTGAGGTATATAAAATGGCAAAAAGCAAGGAGGCAGCTGCTTACAAGTATAAATATACTGCTCACAAAAATGAAATACCCCCTAATGAAATAGCCCCTAATTTTTGTCAGCAGTGTAAGATATAACCAGAAAAATGCAAATTAGAAACAATACGGTATATAAAGTTATATACAATTTAATTGTTTTTTTTACATTGATGTTGTTTACATTGATATGACACATAGTAAGATACAAGGCGTGGTGCATAAGTAATTGCCGGAAGCACAGTGGTGCAGAGGTTAGCACTGTCATCTCACAGCTCCACAGCTTTTGCATGTTCTTATCGTGTCTGTGTGGGATTACATTTACATTACATTTACATTTCCAGCATTTAGCAGACGCCCTTATCCAGAGCGACATACAACTTATACAGTCTTCCAATCCAAGCAATTGTGGGTTAAGGGCCTTGCTCAGGGACCCAACCGTGGCAGAGGTGGGATTAACCACTAGGATTACTCTGGGTACTCTGGATTGTTCCCACAGTCCATGCATTAGGTTAATTAATAATGCTTATTTGGCCTGATCAGATAATGTATGACTAGATTAGATGTAACGTTGTCTATCAGTGTAACCTTTTGTCTGTCATTAAATAGCCAGCAATGCTAAAAGCCAGTTTAAATAAACCAAATATAAGAACAAACAAACATAGTAAGTGCAGCAGATTTAGTGAATCTGACAAACATTGATATATTGATTGCAGTTTTATTCATGTAATTATCCGTGCAGGTCTATTTAGGTTCCTACATGAACCCATATTTAACGTTTGATCGACTGTTTTCCGTCTAGCCTGTATCTGCTCTGTTTCACAGTATTTCCATCACTGCTTAGTTAGCTCCTAAGGCCTTTTGGAAGTGTCGTTTTCCCACCAACTTACTCTCACGCCCCAACAGTTAACCCCTTCCCCCTTGAATCACTCACGCACTCTGTCTTTCTCAGTCCCTGAAACATTCCTCCACCCACATTCTCTCTGATAAGCCCTCAGGCTCATTGAAATCAGTGGCAATAAAGACATTCCTTTCCAGAATCGGTACCACCACAGTGACAAGTCTCATTTCATATTCTCCACTCCATTACCGTCACTTTGGACCCACTCCCATGGCATCATGACTTAAACGACTTTATTGTGGGCCTGTGTATTTTCCAGTCTTTCCTCAATTAATAACAGTAGATGAATTCCAGATACATGAAATGTTTTCCTGGTAAAGCTTTAAAAAATCTTGGTGTTTAGGTTAGATTCATCCTTATGATGGAGTAATGGTGAAAGATCTTGCTTTCCCACATTAAAAGAGAAGGGGGGAAGAAAAGGAGTGGGCCAGTCATGAATCATGAGAAGAAATGGCTTCAGCCGCTCTGAATAATCATGCTAAAAAAGTCCCCCATGAGGCTGTTCTCCATCACACACTCTGCGGCCCAAAGTGGAGAGGCTGCGTTTAGGTTTTCAGAATGAAAAGCTGCATGTGGTACATCTGTTGGGAAAAATCTGACCTTAAAGTTGTTTTATCTCCACATCTTTTAACAAAACATTCAAAATTAGATTCAGCAATGATTGCTGCAAGTGTGATTGTTTTTAAAAGCTTGCCAACTCTCTGAACATCTGATTTTAGTTGAATTTAAGTGAATTAAATCAATTATTTCAGTGTTGAAAACTATAGGACAGAAGCAGGATCTTAATCAGAGAGCTGACACTTCTAGCTGTACAAACTAATGTACTAAAGTCATAACACATAATAATATATAATTAATTCATGATTAGATTAAGACATAATTGTGCAGGATATGTGAAGGTAAAGGCTTGAGGTCCAAGGCCACTGCGGTACGTGAAAGTATGACTGATACAGGCTCTGTACTGGTTATATTAATGTTCAAGTTTCATTCTTATTTGGTCATACCACAATGACTTATTGGTGAAATCCATTCTTGTTTGAGCAAAAGCAGTACTGGTCACTTCATTTACCAAAGTTGATTGCTATGTTTCCACTGGGCATTGCAGTATGTCATTATTGCATCGATGCCAATACAAATCCTTTGCCCCTGAGAGGTTAATGAACCAGGACCTCCCACCCTGCACAGCTTTTCTATTCCAGGACAGTTTGGTCCCATTGAGTCCACTGTTTGTTGTGGATATGAAGAATGGTTACTAATCATCTGTCAAACTACAATCTATATCCTTCTCCTGGATGAGTACCAGTGTCATTTCCACTTCATAATTTTTCTGTTGAATGTAGGCAGAGTCGTGCTGGAGGTTTTGGCTGGGTACCAAAGGGCAGGCTTTGGCAGGGTGAACATACCTAGCTAGTTCCTGCAGTCAAATTGTGTAAAGTTTCCTAACAGACTTCCACCGAAAATAAACAGCACACAGATTGGTTTTCAAGCAACTTTCAGTCTGGGTCTTGTTTGTACTGTAGTTTTCACCCGGTATTTATGGGAAATGTAACACTGATGGCTACACACGGGAATTGCACTTTCATAGGGCCAATGTTTCACTAAGCAAACCCACTGAGTGCATTTACATGTACTAAATAATCAGTTAACTGCAGACAATCTGATTTTGTCAGTAATCCGATCAACTATACTGCTCACGAAAATAAGGGGATACTTCAAAATGAAATATCCCATAATGATGTATCCCCTAATTTCTTGAACAGTGTGCTTGGGTTAACAGGTAATGGGGAACTAACTTAAATACACAACTGTTTTCTTGGATACAGTGCTTCACTTACCTGCTGAACATAAAAATATTTTATTTTGTTTATCTGCATCCAGACCAAACACTACAAAAAGATATAACAACAACTTTGTTGGAAGAACTAGAGAAAATATGAAGTGACCTTGTTAAAATCCTACTAAATTATGAAGTGTTGTGTATGGTGTAGGATCTAGGATGATTTTAGATTATACCTTATGGAAAGTAAGAATATATTAGGAATTCATATGGAAAGTTACTAGATAAAGGAGGATTTTTGTTTACTTTGTGCATTGCATCTGAGAGAAACAAGCCTTTACAATCATCACACTGTTACTGAAGTTTTGTGTTCTGTAGCCTACTGTGTGGCAGAAAAGCAGTTCCAGCTAACTAATGTTTTCTGGTCTGCACTTTTTTCTAGATCCACCCATAGGCTCATGTTTGGTACCACTGACAAAAAAGTGCAACCATTTTCAGCTCCAGCACTTTGTGGATCACTCAGCAATGGAAACAGTGACCAAATATGGCATCATGGGTTTGTAACCGTGCTCTAGCTGTAACTGTGACAGTGAAAGCTGTATAGCTCACATCCAAACTTTTCCCCACACTGTCTTATGTGCTAAACATTTACCAGGGTCAGCAGTCCAGTGTTCTAAACACAAATGTTTTGCTTTGCTATTACTGGCACCTTATCTATTACTAATGCTACATAAACACTGATTAAGAAATCCAGTCTAGAGTTCTGCTGGTTCTCAATCTATTGTTTTTGGATGTAGATGTTTCAAGACTAAGATGATCTAGCCAAGCCAAAAGTAATGTTGCATGAAAAAAATGCTGATTTCACACTAGATTGTTTAACTGTTCCCATATCTACTCTTGAATGACTTTGATGCATTAATTCACACTGTTGTATGAGACAATATTGGCAGATATTATATTTCTAAGGTATAAATTTATTGCCCATGGCACATGAAACACATACAAACATGTATGCGCTTTAAAGAGAAAAAAAAAGTGTGGTAAAACGTAGATAAGCCTTTCTCTGTAGCCACAGTTGTTTGTGGGTTTTTGCTGTTCTTTTTTCTGTAGCCCGTTTTTCAAATGTGCATTAACTGTGTGCTATTATAACCAAATGGCAAGCATTCACTTTTGGCATGTAGTAGGTAAGCAGGATCTGCCGGTCATCCAGTCTTGTGTCGTTGTGGGTTTCTGGAATGAGCATGCTGCAGCTAATGTGGTTTCCAAAAACATTAAGGATTGTTTTGCTTAGTTTTTTTTGCTTAGATTGTTAGTTTCCTGCAAGTCATTTCAGTCTATAGTACTGGATTAATTTTGGACTCTGGAAAACTGTACTGCTTAGATTCACTGAGCCATGGTATTAGCAATGTCCTTCAGCATTGCACTTTCCCTTGTAGCTTTGTGATACTAAGCATCTACTCCGGAGTCGTGTGTTGCCCTGTATAATGCAAGTACGCCTTTAGCTCCGTTTTCCTATATGAGCATGGCAGTCTCAGTATTGTTTTTGCTGACTAGAGTAGTAAAGCCTAACCCAGTGGGAAACTATATATAACCTTTTCTCAATGGTGAGACTGTAGGTTGTTTTGGTTTAAAAAGTGCTATTTATAATAGGACTTGCTGTATTGGGCTTAAAGTGAACAGTACATTAGAGCTGTCTGTGGTTGGAGCAGACTGCTGCAACAGGAACTGAACTATTCTGCCTTTTGTGGCTTTGTTGTTGTTGGCTGACTCTCCTGTCCACTCTGTATCTCTGGAACTCATTAAAGTTAGCGTAGTCTGGACCAAGTCTTAACATCAAAAATGTTCTCATCTGTGGTCAATATATTTGATTATTTGAGCTCACTGCATGACCAGAGGGACCTGAACTTACAAAGAGGAAGAGTAACTTTGCCTATTTTTAATACAGGAATTGATATTATAATGCTAGAGTTTAAATAGTTGATGTAACCCGAAAGGCATTTTGAGAAAAGCCATGAGAAAATGTAAAGGGCCTTGCTCAGGGGCCCAACAAAGGCTGTTATGTATAATCTTTAGATGCGTCTGCTTTGCAAACCAACATAACAGCTGCTCCCCTGCACCCATATCTATCTATCTATCTATCTATCTATCTATCTATATATATATATATACACACACACACACACATACTGTGTATATATATAATTTTTTTTATATAATCCAATGCACCAGTGCAGAGCTCTGAACTAAGTTTATCTGTAGATACCTGGTGTCTGACACAGAGAGGTTGCCTGCATTGCCTTTGTTTTTGCAAATAAAACACACCCAAACCAGTTAGCGAGGTGAACGTTTAAATAAATAAGTGCTTGCTTAATGGCTAACAGTAGCTGCTATTGCTATCAGCTGAGTGGCCATACATCCTCTTTTACATTTACATTTACAGTATTTAGCAGACCCCCTTATCCAGAGCGACTTACAAAAGTGCTTTAAGACATCAGTAACATAATCCATTCTTAATAATCAGGGATCTAAACAAGAATACACTTCTGAAACTGTAAATGTTGTGTTTTTTATTTTTTAATGGATAGAAAGATAAGGGTGGGGGGAATTAGTTGAGGTAATGCTGTGTATGGCCACCCAAGACAGCCAAAACACACAGACAGTGATAGGGTTTGGACACGATCAGATTGTGCAGCAGTTCTTGAGCAATTGTCTTCATAGTCATTTTAAAATATCCCCTAATTTGTGTGAGGAGTGTAAATTCATAATTTATAATGCATTTTGGATTTTCCAGATTTGTAAATACAGCTATATGCTTTTCTTCACGTCACCAGTCTTATAAATTAGCATAAATCCCTGCTTTCAAGACATCTCTCCTCTTCTTCTGACTTATTTATTTTCATACCCTGAACAGGGGCCTAACAAGAAGCATCGGGCTCAAGGCCAATTCATCGCAGGATACATACACAAAATACACTTAGTCACACGGTCACATTTAGAAATACCCATGAACCAAAAGACTGTCTTTTTAACGCAAACAAGAGTACACAGAGTAAACCAATGAAGACATGGGCAGAAGAAGCAAAGTATGCACAAGTTTGTGAGTCCAGACAACGAATCAAACAAGGGAATCACTGGAGCTGTGAACCAACATCCCTAAGCACTTGCCACCACACCCTCTTCTTCAGATTATCAAAGCAAATAACCTCAGACATGACAAACTCATTAGCAGCTGTTCATATCAAATATTACAGTGAAAGACCATTTTAGTATGCCTCTAGCATCTTGTGTTGTTTTTGGTTGGATTTATGGCTTTAGTTTGCTTCTTTTGTCTTTATGCAGAAGAAGTGAACTTTCTAAACCTGAAAATAATACTGCATGTCTGATCTACTAATGGGCCAAAACAGACAACTATCCCTGTAACAGTCTGCTTAATTTCCTCTCCAACTTTCCAACCTCCAGACAATGGTTATGAATGGCTTTGCAGCAGCTTTTTTGTATTACGTTTTACATTAGATGGAACACTGCCATTAAAAACAACTTTCCATAAAATTGTCCATAAACGTGTTCTGTTTAAAAAGATTCTAAAATGCTTATTACCACAGAAGAAAGAAGTTGTACAACTTTTGAGTACTGAAGTTTAGTGCAAATGTTTTGGACCCCATAATTAACCATTACCAAAAATATTCTGCAAGTTAGGAAAAAAAACAAAAACCTTTTGCAGTTAGTCCATCCATTATTATACACTGTAGCTTTCTGGAGAGGATTTGCACCAGATTTCAAAACTACAGGGGATCACTTCCAGTTCCCAAAATAATAAATTAGGTTAAGCATTCATAGTGTGAAAAAAGTTGCTCAGTGTTCCTATTCATCCCAATAGAAATGTCAGGTCTTTCCAGTCCAATCTCAATCAGTTCTATATTACATGGAACTCACATTGCTTTTGTTGGAAATTAGGCCAGATTTTTTTTTAATTGCTTGTTCCTCAGATGTCCCTACTTAATCTACTGAGGGAGGAAAAAAAATAAAAATAAATCTTTATTTTTCAGTACTTTTCAATTTCTCGAGGACTATGTGTAATCAATACAAGGAAGGAGGAAGAAATAAAAATATTTTTTTATTTAAAAATAAAATTTATTTAACCTACGATTAAATTAAAGTGAATCTGGAAAAAAAATTAAATGAACATAACAAAACCGTTGGCTTTCCACCAGAGGGCGGAAAAAGCTTAAAAATCATAAAAATAATTTTTTCTTTTTTTAATTTCATCCATTGGTACTGCGGCGGATCTGCGAAATACCAAAAAAAATATTTTTTTTGTTTTTATTCTTCCAATATGATCGTCGGCAGATCCAAGCAATAAACAAGCAATAAAAAAGTCTGGCCATGTGAGAGAGTGTCCGAATTTGTCTTTTTTTTTTTTACTCTTGGACTGTACATGGTTAGCATGATGCAGTAGACTTTTAAAAGAAAATGTAAAACGGAAACTATTTCACGCTGTAGCGAAAAAGGAACTATTCCGGCCTTACTTAACGCCTTTACTGCATTTCACAGTCACAGAAATTTCCAGCGTCAGAATAAAATCCTGAGAATCGCGCCAGAGTCGAGTCGCATCATATCGACCGTTAAATGAACGGAGGTCATGTTTGCAGTCTTCAGTCAGTCTTTATCCAGTCCTGGCATTCCGATACAATTAATCGTGTTTAATATCGTAAGTTGTAAGGCTTCGCTTACGCATAAGTGACATAAACATTTCCAACAACCAATAAGAAAGCTTTCAACACCAAACGAGAAGCTCTAAAAAAATGAGACGTGGGAGAGAGTCCGGCAAGTCTTCAGAAATCACAGGTTCTCGTGGACTGTAGAGAAGGAGGAGATACTGATGGAGATGTGGAGTGAGCAGGAGTGTCTCTTTGATGTGATGTGCCATTTATACCACGGCAAAGTGGAAAATGGAAAAGGTGGACAGAAATCGCTGAAGCCTTCAAAAGTAAGCACTGTCCCGAACGGGGCTACTTATGGATAGTTGCAGTGTTTACTGGGCTTCTAACGAACTGTACATTACTGGAAAATTCCACCATGAGCATGATGGGAAATAATCTAGTTGCAGTCGTGTAATTGGTCACCCTGCAAGATTCCCAGCCTTTGCAAAACCATAACCGGTAACTAGTATGCGACTAAAAGTCTGTGATTAGTTGTTAGATGTGACAGGGTTTTAGACTGTAGCCTATTAAAAGTATTTTCAAAGTCGTCTCGCGTGAGGGAGGCATTAGGGGAAAGGCTGTTCTTTAGGGGGAACACCAGAGGGCGACACAGGGCCGATCACATAAACACGAGCCTCGTTCACTGTGCTGTTAATATCTGTTATATAAAACATTAATATCACACTACTCTGTACTGTATTGTGTCACACCGCGTCTTTTCTTCTGTTTAAAAGAACGAGCTTGTTCTTGTGATAAGGTGAGGGTGACAGATTTGTAAGCACTAAAGCAGCACTACTGGTTAATGATTAGTTACTTAACATAAGAGCAAACGTACTTTTAGTACAGTCGGTTGTTCATTTCAAGGTTTAAATGTAATAATTTCTCTGGTGCTTTTGTTTAATTGCTTTTTTAACAGCCATGGTCTGAGTTTAAGCTCAAGCTCAAGGTTTCTGGCAAACGATTAAGAGGAAACACCGAACGCGATTTGTTTCTTATTCAGTTTATTTGGATGACAGTAAATGAATTCCATTTGTGCATAAATATGAGCTAAAGCATCATCGGATTTTCACATGTTTTAAAAGTAGATCAAGAAGACTCAATTAAATGAGTTAGATGCTTGATAATATACGTGGTCATTTATTTAATGAGGGACAACGATCCAATATTACATATCTGTAAGAGAAAGGTGTGCAATAGTCCACGTGGTCCCAAAAACCCCAGGGGCGCCCCTGCCTATGCACACGAGGCGTTCATAGAAGAATAAATACCCCAGTTAAGGAAGAATAAAGTTCATGTTTTTGAACAGTCCAGACGTTAATTCAGCAGAACCTGAAGCAAACCGTTTGTTTCAGGAAACAACCAACATCCCAAAGGTTAAGCTTTGTGTTTCTACTGTTATGCATGTAGTCCATGCCCTCACAGAGAAGGTGACATGGCTTACAAAGGATCAGACTTTAGACATTGGGAGTCCTGTCTGTAGCTGGAAGGAGTTTCACCTCACGATTATCCAGAGTGATTTACAATTCTTGCAATACAGTTTTACAATCTAAGTAACTGTGGGTTATGGTTCGTATTCAAGGACCCAACAGTGCCAGCTTGGCAGAGGTAAGATTTGAACCCTGGAGCTTCTGGTCCATAGTCCAGTACCGTATCCCACCACTGTCCCAGAAAACCTGAAGCCCATAGGTTTACACACATTTCCAACCACGACTGTAAAGCATCAGAGGAAAATCCGGAAATTGCAACGGGCTCATAACTGTTCCTGCACCCTAGGTAAAGATTTCGATATATTTTTAGATATTGGAGATAAATTTCAAAGATTACAGGCTCTCAACCTACAGCCAGGTGGAGTCAAAGGCTCAACAAAAACAACTTATTGAATAAACTATGATTTTCAGTTTAAGACAGCACTTATACTGAGTTATTCAAATTATTAAACTTGCAGGGGACTAAAGCTTTTTAACATATACAAGACATTGTGCGCCATTTTTTGTTTTTAAAAAATACTTACGTAAAAGTGTAACATTGATAATCATAAGAAAATCAAATCGTGAACTTATTATCGAAAAGTAAAATAAATCAAACAATTACACCTCTATTTAACACAATTAAAAGCGATACACACATTGTCACCTTTACTGGTTTTGTCAGCTTGTATTTAAACACTGAAAACAAATAATAACGAGCAAAACAATGTATCATTAAATACTTAAATGGGGACTGTGGTGGCCTAGTGGTTAAGGTACTGGACTATGGATCAGAAAATCCAGGCTTCAAATCCCACCTCTGCCACAGTTGGGCCCCTGAGAAAGGCCCTTAACCCACAATTGCCTGGATTATAAGACTGTATTAATTGTAAGTCGCTCAGGATAAGGGCGTCTACTAAATGAAATAAATGTAAAATGTAAATAGTGACGCTAAAATCACAAGGTCATCGCGGAGATACCACGGGCCGGACATCTAATAATGTTGCATTCATTGTACACCAGAGGGCGCAATCATACATCACACATGGCATCTTATCTCAGACAGAAACTGAAGGGATTTGGGATTGTTTAAAGATATTCCTCTAGCGCTTCTCTGATACAAAAAGGTGTATGAGAAGCTGTGCCTAATAACAGGGTCTCATTTTCAATTTAAGATCACGATTAGTTTTTTCATATTTGTAGTTAGTTAAATAATTTTAACTGCACAAGACCCTATTTATTATTTAACAGCCTGTAGAAGAAAATATGCAGTTTTGCATTGTACACCCTTTTTATTAAAAGTAACATAAAAATCGTGTAAAAATTAAGAGAGCACATTGTTACACCACTGCTGTTAAAGCAAGTTCAAAAGACTAGCACAATAAACAATTCAATAATTAAACATAACAATTAAAACCTTTTTTAAAAAAACTACCGATATCCCAGATAGCGCTTCATTTAAATTGGACAAAACCAGACTTCCTGACAGGAGCACAAATATTTAGCCAACAGTCTGCCGGTTTATCTGGGCCTCCTACTTTGTGTGGATTGCTCTGCTCAGAATCAGAATGAGCACAAATGGCTCACACCACGAATCTTCGACCCTCCCTTCAGCCACAAGATGGCCGTTATGTAGCGCACCGCTGATGCGTGACAGGGGACGAGGGTGATGACTGGTGGGACGTAATTAATCATAGGGTTTAGAAATGCGGTGTGAACAAAGCCTTTCAGATTTGCTGCAGTCACTTTTTTTTCAAAAGGAAGCACTCAAACCCTGGGATTTCTAATTTGTGGGAAAGTTCATCCTCCCAGGACGAGGTCAGCTCCTGGTTTTGATATTTAGGCGACAAAAATTAGGAGCCTACAAATAATCCAGACTGTCAACAAAGCTGTTGTGAGGCAGGCTTTGGGGAATTAACCTTCTTGTCATGCGGCATGTTTGTCTCCTGGTCAAACGGCTCGGGATTCGGGGCGATAACTGTGTAGAGTTAAAGACGACAGATAGCGGCAGCAACAGGCGAAGCTCCTCGACGTCAGGAATGCCCCATTAGCATGCAGCGATGCGCTCTGGCACGACGGCGGAATATTTAACGGGCTCCCACAGGCGGCCCGAGATTAAGGGCCGAATGAATTCAAGTCCATGTGCGGGCCGATTTCCCCAAAGAATGGCCCTTTATTGAGGCCTGGTTGAATCATGCTGCTTTCCTTTTCGTCCCAATAGAGGTAGAAGGTAACTGACAGTCCTTTAGAAACAGCCAACACTGGTGCTTTTTTTGGACGAGGATTGATTTTGAAATTACGCCGCCTCGGGGTCTTTAAAAGGCGGCGCTGGAAAATGGGGGGCCATTGGTAATTGTTCTAATGAGATCAGCGTACCTACGGTTCCTGTTAGGGAAGCCCGTTTGTGGGAATGACATGGGAAACTAAGAGAATAAACCCAACAAACACCCCCCTCCCCTTCACCCCAGCACCCCTCATCTCACAACCACCACCAACACCACCACAAAAAAAAAGTTCAGTTAAGCAAAAGCTTCCGTTGTTCAGACTAGTTTTATTCTGGTTGTGGTTTTAGCAGAAACCTTTAAACCTGTGCCACGAACTCGCTCTAATTCTGATGTCAAATCCACCTAGATTAGCTACAAGAACATTTTTCAATTAGAGCCAGCCAGTGGAGTGTTACTTTAAACATGAGCACCCTGAAGTGACAGAATACACTGCTCACAAAAATAAGGGGATATCTCAAAATTAAATCTCCCATAATTAAATATCCGTTAATTTCTCTGAGCAGTGTATGTGAAGAACATAGTATATGGAGAAAGGTATTGGGACCCCCCTCTTAAGGGGATTGATGAATGCCAGGAGAACGTTACCTGCCTGACTGTAAAGTTGGTTGGAGGAGGGATAATGCTATGGTACAGTTTTAAGGGTTAAATCCAATATAGGAAATGTTAACGCTTTATTAAAGACCAAAACATTTTGGACAGCTTTGTGGGAACCGTATGGGGAAGGCCCTATTCTGTACATAAAGGCATGATTGGGTGAGTTTCGTTTGGATTGGAAGAACTTCACCTCAACCCCATCAACACCTTTGGGATGAACTAGAAAAGAGATTGTGAACCAGGCTCTCTCATCCAACAACAGGGTCTGACCTCCTCAAATGCTCTTCTAAATAATTCCCACAAATAGTCTGTGACAAATCACGTAGAAAGTCGGCAGAAGAGTGGAAGCTGTTACAGCCGCAAAGGGGGACCGATTCCGTATGAATACCTATGAATTTAGAATGGGACGCCATAAAAGCTCCTGTAGGTCTAATGTGGGGGCGTCCCAATATTTTTGTTCATATAGGGTGCCTGTAAAAATAGGTTTCATGACCTCCTTCAGATTCTCTCTCAACAGCCACTAAACGTTGCAGCATTTGAACCTTGACTGGCAGCAAATAAGAGAGCTGCACAGAGCTGCACAGCAGGGTGAAGCTGATTTTGAAGGGGTAGAAAAGGCCAAGAGGTGCAGCAGCCGGGGTCAAATCGAGGTTGCAATTTGGACTGCAAGCATCATTTTTACAAAAACGAGTCTTAAAGAACAAATACCTTAGTCGTTTTTAAACATAACCTCCATCTAGGCTGTCTGTATTGCGCAACTGACATGAGCACATTTTTTATAATGTCCCTGTACTGAGAAAAACTCACTAATGACGTTTTGGGGGAACTAGAAACAGCCAACACTGGTGCTTATTTTGGATGAGGATTGATTTTGAAATTACGCCGCCCCGGGGTCTTTAAAAGGCGGCGCTGGAAAATGGGGGGCCAATGGTAACTGCTCTGATGGGATCAGCGTACCTAAGGTTCCTGTTAGGGAAGCCCGTTTGTGGGAATTACATGGGAAACTAAGAGAATAAACCCAAAAAACACCCCTCCCCCCTTTACCCCAGCACCCCTCATTTTATAACCACTTACACCACCACAAAAAAAATGCAAACATATTCTAAAACCACTCAAATTTTCATACAGGTCTGCGTCACTTGCCCTCCATAATACGTTTTGTAACATTCCCCGGCCACTTTATTAAGTACGTAACACGAATATCTAATCAGCCAATCACAAGGGAGAAACCCTGTGCTTTTATTGACTGTCGTAGCCTAGCGGTTAAGGTACTGGACTCTCAAATCCCGCCTCTGCCAAGCTGCCACAGTTGGGTCCTTGAGCAAGTCCCTTAACCCACAATTG
>JAUZSU010125550.1:0-29511 GCA_034780255.1 Parotocinclus maculicauda | reverse complement strand
GCAGTATATTAGAAACACTAAATAATACGGTGCGAGTTAAAAGCCACAGGACACTGCTGTGTTGTGAACATTTCACAAAGGCTGCCAAAACTGCCATTGTTAAGATGTCTTCGTCAGTAACGATCCACAGCACCAGTTTCTCTGAATTTGGCTATGAGGGAAGCGACGGTGCTGTGGGAAATTGTTCGTCTTTCTGGGTGTTGGCTTTTGAGGTCTCCAGCTAGGATACGACAGCTGCTTTCCCTGGACATTTTTTGCCTGTGATGAACAACAAAAGTTTTGAATTTTTGAACCACAAGAGATATTGCAAATCTGATAGTATTTCTGAGACATTTTTGGTCTTCTTTGATATTCTACTGGACTACTTTTCCATTGGAGAAAAACTAGCCATTGACCCAATATGATGGCTTTCAAGATGGCGGCCATGTTCTGAATTTATTCTAAAAGATAATGCCCTCTTCACTCATTACTTGCTGGGGTATTCAGATATATTATTGTCCCTATTGTTTTTTAAATAAAATGTTGTCCTGTGTCTTTTGACTCACCCTGTACAATGCAGTATAATATACCTGATGCCCTAAAGACCTGTGGAACTCTCCTACATTCAGTGCACCTAATCTTATCAGTGTATATATATTTTTTTGTTGCCCACTGTCTTTCAAAATCCATTTTCATTTTTTCCTCTTTTATTGACACCTCTTTGCGTTGTCTGTTTTGTAGAAACATGTCATTCAGGTTTACCAAAAGGTAGGACCCTCAGTTCAGCTCTGCGTGCTGTTAACCAGCAACTTTTTGACCACAAGTTTATTTCTGAAGTCTTAACCAATCGAGTGCTGAATTAATCGCCAGACACTCACTTTGACCACTTGTGCCTTAGAGTATGACTACGCATGTCTGAAATAATTCTGAACCAAACAGGATAGATTTTTACTAATCACTTGTGCATGCCTCTCCACAGGCTTGATATGAACACAGAGCTCTTATTCACATAACATTTGTACTTTATTCACATACCTTTATGTACCCTTCGTGTTTTTCATTTCCTCTGAGGATTTGTTTCACCTTTAATAAACTTTGCATTTAATATTTGTTCCAAATCAGATCTTGGGAGACCAGACCTAGATATCGTGGCTGATGAGAGTTTTATACAGTTCTGCTGTTTTCTCGTAGTTTTCCAGTCACTGTGGACTTTTCGTTTTCTTTGTAATAAAATAGTTACTGAGATGTTAAACTCTTGGTTGTGTAATTCAGGCCACCCTACTGGGCGCTAAATTTGGCCGCTGACAGATGTGGCGATTGAAAAGGTGGTTTGTTACAAGATTTCAGGTACTAAATCATTTTTGATAACCCCCTCTTGTTTTGACCTTATTTTGATGCTCCAGTATCCTGCCCTAGTTATAAAGTTTGCTCTAGATCTTCTGTCCTGTTCCTATCACCTCTCCCCAGTTCTGCCCTGGCAGAATGTTCCTGACAAAGCCCCTGCAAACCCCTCTTTTATAGGGCTTGGACTGCAAATGCTGGAGATGTTATCTTCGGATTCCCAAGGTCTTAGTGATACACCATCATGCCATTCATAATAAGGGTGAATACTGGACGTGTGAATGCCTGTGGTAGGCAGCGGTTATACTACAGAACTAAGGAAGGAACAGGGTTCGAGGCCCAGCACAGCCAATGAGCCACTGTTAGACTCATAATATATGTAGTTATTCAATTCAATTCAATTTGAATTTATTTATATAGCGCTTTTCACAATGAAGCATTGTCTCAAAGCAGCTTTACAATCTTATATTATCTTAAAAGGCCAATCCCAAGTTGTGCAAGCCTAGGACAACAGTGGCAAGGAAAAACTCCTTGAAAGTGGTAGAAGGAAACCTTGGGAGAACCAAAACTTAACAAGGGATCCATCCTACATTGGTGGCCTAGATGATAATTACCGGTAAATAAATACTTAAAAATATATACAATTAAAGCAAAATTAGGTAAATAATTTAAATCAATAACAAATTAATAATAATATTTAAATTAGTAATAAAATAAATAAACTAAATTATAAAACAAAATAGATTATAAAATGAGTTCTCAGTGGGAGGTCCTTGGAGACACATCGTCTCCTAATGTCCAACCGATGGAAGGAGTTATTGCACACTGGTGGGACTGGTTTCTGTTGATGGAGACCAGTAAGTGATGTAGTTATTAAATGTAAAGCAGTTAGAGTCTGGGTGTACTACTGGGTGCCTTCATGCCTGGTCCACCTGAAAATAGTAGTCATGTTTTGGCATTGAGAGGGCCATACCATGTGTGAAAATGATCTGGTCAAGTCAAGTCAAATTTATTTATATAGCACTTTTTACAACGGAGCATTGTCTCAAAGCAGCTTTACAGTATTATATTATTTTAAAAGGCAAATCACAAATTGAGCAAGCCTAGGGCAACAGTGGAAAGGAAAAACCTGAATATAAAAGAAAGAAACCTTGGGAGGACCAAGACTCGAAAAGGGACGCTTCCTCCTTGGGTGGCCTAGATGTTAAATGAAATAGTTAAGTTGTATTAATAGTCAAATTAAGTTAATAATACAATTGAAAATAAACAATGAAATAGATTAAAGATGAGGAGTCCTCGGCGGTAAGTTATCGGCGGCATGGTGGGACTGGTTTCTGTTGATGAGGACCGGTAGAGTGATGCTGAGGTGAAAGAACATCCAAGTGTGTGCTGCTGGAACTGGCCATAATATCCGCTCGGAGAGAAAAGAGAAAATGTAGTTACTTATCAGTTAGCGCACAGTCTAATAATAATCACTGACGACAGTGACTGATCACAAGGCTTCTTATAGAACAGCTTAATAGACTGAATGATTACTTTTCTTTATTTAATTTAAGTTTTTAAAAGGAACAGGATTTGAACAGGCTCCCCATTATAAAACTCAGTGGATCTGCATTGTCTGTTTTGTGTTAGAAACAAACAAAGGGTTTGGCAGTCCAGTGATAAATTGTGTTACCATATTCTCTTCTGAGAGTATTTCCATGCTTTGTGACAAAGTGACTGATGACCTGATCATTTCCTATATAGCATGACATGAAGCTGTAATTCAGGTGACAGCAACAGGGATTACAGAGAAAGGGCAACGGATGACATTTGGCAAGAATGTATTAATTGAATGCAAATTAGTAGAATTTCAGCTGTGGCACCAGTGCTATAAAAGGTTGGCTGTTGGACTGTTGAGCAGAATGTTGAGGTTTCATTTCCCATCACTGCAAAGCTGCCACTGCTGAGGAATTGTGCAAGGGCCTCAACACCCCCAGCTATTTTGTAAAATTAAGTATGTTTTTACATGCTCTTAATAAGCCATTAACTGACAGTAATCAGATCGAGTATAGGTGCATTTGAATAATTAATGGGAAAGCTTTGGGTTTACATAAATTAAAATTTAGGGTATATTTCAAAATGAAATGGTGTATGTTATAGTCGGCAAAAAGTGCTCGCTAGCCATTTAGCTGGGGCTGTGTTTAATTCCAGGGTTGCCAAGTCTATGGAAACAGTCTCAAAGGCAGTCATTTCTAAGAATAAAAGCAGATCTGGCAACCGTGTTACACTCGTCGTATGTATGTGCAAATCGTATTGTGGGATGTGAGGGCGATTTAGCTGCCACATCTGTAACTCCATTGATCTCTAGGGTTGATTCGGCTCATCTGGATGGTTAGCTGGGTTCCCACTTCCTCCCTCACCACTCGGTGTCCCTCCCAAAGCTCTGCGCTCAGTGGAAGAGGACAGGCTCCGGGTCCCAAGCATCGCTGGCATAGGAGTAGCTGCGCTCCCCTGCTAAAATCTTCATACAAACTCAAGAAATCATATATGCTCTTAAGCATTTGATTATTGAGCCAAATCGAGCTCTCTTTGTTGCCATAGTCTGTATACATGACTATCTGCATAATGGGCTAACTGTAGAAATCCGACTCTGATCTGATTATTAAGTGTTTTTAAATACTTTATTCAAGTTTTATCAGAAATTCCAAACAAGAATAAACCATCATACATCAGCTACTTACATTTAACCTAGAAAATCTATAATGAAATGTAATCTTACAAGTCCAAATCTTTAAAACAATATGTTCATTGTCCTTATTGTTTTCACTTGAGTTTTAATACTTCACTTGAGTTTTAAAAACATTTTCTCGTAAAAACGTTCGCTCAATCGTTATCCGACATCTTGATTTCCAAAGCTTAGGTGTGTCTGTGTGTGTGTCTGTGTGTGTGTCTGTGTGTGCGTCTGTGTGTGCGTCTGTGTGTGCGTCTGTGTGTGCGTCTGTGTGTGCGTCTGTGTGTGTGTGTACGTACGTACCCCGGTGAAGCCCATGTCATTATCAGCCCATGCATCATGAAGTAATGAGTAGAGACAATCAGTTTAAATTGTCTTTGACATTTCTAGGACACAAACATGAACCAGAGCTCATGGAACATTGCGAGAGGGAAAATACCTTGAATCAGGTTCTCCATCGCACAAGGTTGGGTCACCTTCAAGAGATTTTCCCAAGGTGGTTTCCGTTTCTCTGAAGCACATGCAGTCCTGGGATAAACCAAAGTATTAAGCAAAATATACATTGTCCAGGGCAAAACATGACCTTAGTATACTACTATAAAGCCACTTTTTGGTGGTCTGTGTAGTATGAACAGGAACATTGTCTTCCCCCCCACCTCCCAGTTGGCAGAAGCTTGTACAGATGCATTCAGTGTTCTGATCCACAGATGATCTTTGAAGCTAATCTCTCATGATTCATCAGTCTGTCAGAACCACTCTGAATCAAACTTTCCATATTTTATCAGAAACTTTGTTCTGTCCTTGTTGTTTTTTTTTAGGTAATAGTGCCTTCTTCACATATCTTTTATGTAACTTGTTCAGCATGGTGGCACAGCCACAAAGACCATGGATTTTGGGTTTGCTCCAGGTACTCTGGATTTCGTCCACAGTCCAAAGACAAGTGTAAGCTTAATTTATTGTGCTAAATGGGCTTAGTGCAGGTGTGCATGACAAGCTTTGATGTCACCTTGTGCCTGTCGTGAACAGCCATTGGTACCAAAACGTCATGTCTATGTAGCTCAAACATTGGATTGCACAATCTACTGGTTATTGTTTGTTTGTTAAGATTCTTGTTTCATGAGTTCTTGAATCCTTCTGACAGTTTTTGAATGTCTTTGAGGACTATAGATTTCAGCAGGTGGTTATTTCTTCTTTGGACCTTCCAGATCCATTCTTTTTGGTGCCTTATTGATAACTCGAGTGAAATTGAGATTTGCTGCTCCTTTAGGGTCTTATAGTTTGTGCTAGACTTAAAGTCCATTGTCTGTTCTCCTTTCTCGTTTCACGCTGCACCTAAACATCCACAATCATTGACCTAACCTGGGTCTCTTCCTGCAGGTCGAGACTCTCTTCTAATGAAAGATGAGATGAGAGGCCAGTTAAAAGATGCATCTTCAGCCACATGCAGGGCCTACAGTGCCTTCCGTAAGGAGGGCGACCCAGAGATGGAGCTGCTTGGCACTGGAAACGAGGAGCTGGAGGAAGAGGCGGAGGAGATGCAAATGGGGCTGGCCATCACCATTATGAAGCCCATCCTGCGCTTTTTGCAGCTTCTCTGCGAGAACCACAACAGGCACTTGCAGGTACTGCACTCGAGATGGAAAACGTGCTGCAAAACTAGTTAGATAGGGCAAAATGGCTGGTTATTCTGCACCAGTAACCACAACTGTGTTAAATCAATAATTGGCTGACCATGCAGGAATGAATGCCGTGGAGTGTTAGTGTTAGAAGGGGTTTTGGTAGTCTGAGTCTTGAATAGACAGATGCATTTAATACACATGTCTGAAGGTCAACAACCTCCTCCTGAAGTGCTTTAAGCAATCAGATCTAAATTAGATTTAAACTGTGTTTTGTGGCTAAACCTTGGATGCACTCCTGATAGTCGGTGGATTAAATTAAATTTACTCATAACTGTTATTGGACTTCTGTTTGTAGTAAAGCTTTATTTATGTGCTATGATGATGTACACGGTCATATCAGAATATTATGACTACATTCGAATGTCCATTATATCATCTCGCCCCACAACTCTCTCCTGCCGTGGAACCTCAGAAAACCCAGCATAATCCTGGACATCACCAGTGGAAAGAAATCAACCACCCACCCGAATATCTACCTTAGGAAATTCCTGAACATCAGAGAAAAATTTCCATCCCACCTATTAATTTATACAGATGGTTCAAAGACTGAAAACAGGGTATCAGCAGCAATAGTAGGTAGACAACAAGAATTAAGAGTAGATTTACTACAACACTGCTAGATCTACACAGGCTTCACTGGAAATAAAAAAGCAGACCGGATGGCAAAGAAAACGTCAAACCAAATGACAAACTGCAACTCCCACTAACCGACTAGTTAAATACGTAAAAGAAAGGTGGCAAGAAGAATGGAATACCCAAGAAGCAATAAACTGTACGAGCTCAGCCCCAAAATAAGATAAGATACGATATATAGATAACAGATGGGAACAAGTAAAGTACTCAAGATGTCGCATGGGACACACCTGATTGACACGCTCCTTTTTATTAAAGGGAGAAGAACCAATGTAAGGAATGCAGGAAAACTGTCACTGTTAAACACCTATTAGCTGAATATCCAAAATTACTGACCTATAAAACTACAGTCGATTCCGGTTAATGGGACCACCGGGTAATGGGACCAGCCGCTTATTCGGACCAAATCCTAAAGTACCGAAACAAATATACAGTATTATGCTTCGCATGCTGAGTACCTATGCATTGTGTTGTAGATCGTTTCAAAAAACTTGTTTGCAAATTAATTTTTCAATGAACAAAGTTTGTAAGCAACAGTAGTTCTTGTTTGTACGTTCGCTATACATGTAAATCGCACAATAAAGGTTTAATAAGCATTTAATATGTTACAGAGCACGTCCCGTCTTGTAACATAGGGCATGTTTGTTTAATCGGACGAGCCGGTTATTAGGACCAAAATGATCGTGTCCCGATGTGGTCCGATTAACTGGAATCGACTGGTTTGATGGAGTATGGAATAGAATGCAAACAGTGCATTAAATCCTTAGATCTTCAAAAAATGTTTATAGAAATATGTTAAGGTGGTGTGTGGAGTTCATCATGGCTTGAAGGGAATACACAAAATATTATTAGTCCACTGATAAGCAATGCAGTACACTGTATGCTTGCATACGTTTAGTATCTTTTAGTCAGTATGACAAAAAGGCATAATTCTTTTTCAGTGTACTATCCTATAGCACTGTGCTTTGTAGTTTTATAAACAACACATATTTAAATACAAATATTTGAACATGAATAAAGTTAAATTGATATGGGATTGCTTCTCATGGTTCTAGTATTTATGCTCACAGAAATGCTTGAATGTTTGAAAAAAATACAGATAATACAGTTGTACATAGAAACTAAGAGTAATTGCATTTGATTCTAAAATTCATTGCATTTAATTAAAGCATAGCTTATTTAAGTACAGGTATTGTTGCTGGTTGAATCTTGCAATAATGTGAATGCTATGTATTCTAAAGATAGAATTGGAATGAATGCATCCAATTGGTGAAAAGGAAGCATATTACCATTTCTTTGGGCAGCACAATGTCACATGCATTTAGCGTGGTTGCTTCACATCTTCAGGGGTTATTTGTTTGATCCTCAGACTCCACCTTTATGGTTTGCATGTCCTACCCTTGTCCACATGGGTTTTGTCTGGGAACCTGGTTTCCTCCCACATACCGTAGACGTGTTAGGTTAATAAGTCTCTCTAAAACTTTATAAATCGATAAGATCATGGAAGCTGCCCTGTGGACAGGTGATAACGGTATTTCAAAGTTGGCTTTGATTAAGCTTAGTTATGGAGCTCAGGCAGCTCTAAATGTAACTAAACCTTCCATGTTCCAATATATGTATTGCTTAATAACAAGCTATTCCACTCTACTGTGACAATACTGTAGACAAAATTTTCAAATGTGCAGTGGAATTGGTAAAAACAGTGTTGTTGCTGTTTAAGATCATTGTTAAGGTCACTGTGAGCTGCTTCTGTGGTAAATATAGAGAGATCGTTCAGACTTGTACAGAGATCAATAATAATTTACTGAATTGTATTAGGGAATCAAATCCCTTTATACCCTAGGGTAGCTGCAAGTGTGATGATGATATTGAACTGAAATCCACTCTGACCAAAGGTCACATTTGCATGCTCATGCTCTGCCTGAGACTTGAATTTAAATCACACATTTAAATACATTTATATGTTTATGGACAGAATGGTAGAGTGGCTTGTGCTGTCTCCTCAAATCCAGACATATGCCTTTGAGTCCCAGCCATTTCCTATGTTGAATTTACATGTTTTCCCCATGTCCAAGTGGGTTTCCTTCCACATTCCAAAGTCTTTATTAAATTGAATGTACCCCAAGAATGACATTCAAAGATTTTGCATGATTTCAGGCCTATAGGTTACATATGACAACTCTACAATTGAAATAGGTTTTAATTTGATTAATGTGTTACTATGCATACTATTCAACAGACAACCATTTCTGTAAAACTTGTGTTTTGCTTTTTACATTTTTTGCCTAAATTTTACAGTACTGGGTCATGGGGGTTCCAAACAAGGGTAGCGGCATATCCCAGAGTTTATCCCAGAATTCACAAGGTCCAATTGAGTATGTACTCTGACTCCATGCAGAGGTGGGTAGGGGTCACTGTTGCAGCGCAGGAGGAATATGCCCCAAATGACCTGTCTTCCCTCAGACACAGGAAAGAACACAGACCCAGCTGGAAAGCATTGCTGCTGAGCTAGCAAATGGCAGCAGCATGAGCCAAATGCCAGGACATGGGTATTTTAAATGTGCTTCTTACAGCCTTGTGCTTGTTTCACAGTTTCTGCATGAAAATTTGTGTTTTGGATACATTTTGGAACATACAACAGGTAATATGTTGCACTGTGTCATAAAAGACTGTATGCAGTATGTTGGCTGTTTAGTCAGTAATGGTACACTACAGTATCCTATATAGCTTTGGTAATTATTTATAGAATATAGTGTTCAGACACTTGATGTCCAGAAAGTATCGTGGACATTACGTGACGTGGACATTACCTGTATGTGAATCGGTGTTTCAATTATAAATGTAATGCAGTCTTAGTTAAATTTATATTTTAGTTTTACCTGTGAATTCAATTCAACCCACAATCATGAGAAAAAGGAACAGTTTAAACCATTGTAGTATTATTTAGCTTATGGTCCATTTGACACTTGAGTATACTTGTATGCCAGAGTTTTGTTTTTCTTTATTTACTCAAGCAAATGTCTCTGTTACCACACTATACGATCTTGTAACTCATAATCCACAGTGTCTGTGGTCATTTCTTTAAAGTAGTGTGGCAATTTGGAAAAATCAAAAAAATCCCGTCACAGCTCACTCCATAATGGCCATCTGTACCTCCTTAGGGAAGTGCTGCATCAGTGTAAACATGTCTGACTTCCTGTTCACACAATGTTGCTGCTGACTATAGGACAGCATAATCTTTTGACTGTGCCATGGAGGCAAAATCAAGATAGCAATTGCCCCTCACCTGAATAAGTCTAGACTCGTTAAATAAAAAAGGTGATGGTGGAGGTGCATTTGGCAGTTGGCATCTTTCAGTGACAGTTGTTTGGAAGTTAGTGTGTTATTTACTTTATGTTTGTTTAGCTGTGGTTTTACAACATTTTAATCTGTCTTATAATATACATTTAGAAAGTCTTCATACCTTCATACCACTTTTTCACATTTTGTTATTTTGAGGACTTGTGAGCTGTTCCCCATCATTCTACATTAAATACACTATAATTAGAAAGTGATAGAATTGTTGACATTTTTTGCAACAAATGAGAAATTAGCATGTGCAAGGGTTTGTGCTATGACACTTGACACTGAAGATTTAGATCTGGGGACTCTATTTTTTCTGAATCATCTTCGAACCACAGTGGCTTAGTCACCTGTCTTACAACATCCATCTCCCCTGGGTACTGGTGGAGCAGGTCTTTTTAAGAGTTATGGAGGTCACTGTGCTCTTGAGAACTGTGCTCTTTTTTTCCTGCCATCTCCAGATCTGTACCTCCACATGATCCTGTATCTGAGCCCTTCAGGTAGTGCTTTCCTCCTCATGGCTTGACTAATATGCAATGTTAGTGACGTTTTTCTTTTTTCTAAATCATTTCCAACCAACCAAATTTAACACACATGGACTTAATTAATGTAGAAATATCCCAAGGATGATCAATAGAAATTTGAGAACCCCAGGGCAAAATATCAAGTAGCAAAGAAAAATTAAATATTCTAGCTTAATACATTTGCAAAAACATTCTATTTTTTTCTGAGTGGAAAGTCATGAAAGACAACTTGAATTTTGTTTTATTTAAGCATAAGTCCCAGCATAAAATGTGAAATGTGCATCATTTATGCGTAAGATAAATTGCTTAAGGATACATTGCATCCATTAGTTCATACCTAATTTGGAATATTAAATGTTGGGCTAAATTATCTTAAATGTAACTTTAATTATAAATAAGTAAATAACTCCTTGGTCAGCCTGGATGATATATGTAATAATTAAATCAATTACCTAAATAAGTTATAGTAGTTGTTTAAATATACAGCAGCTAAATATGAAAATGAAAAGAAAAACAAATTTAAACAAAATATAATGAATAAAATCATATATAATGACGATGGATTGACACCCTGTCAAGGTTTGTTCCCGCCCTGTTCAAGCTCAAGTGGATAAGAAATTAAATGTGAAGACTATAATACATGAAATAGAATACAGTATTATGCACATAATATATAACTATAGAAAATAAGACGATTGTATATATAAATAAAGTATTGTATATAACATAATCAATGTATTCAGCAGAATATGCATATCTGAATAATTTAGTCCAGCAAACAGAGTCATTGTAGGTTCTTATGTCCTCAGCTGGAAAGTCCTGTACCACACAGTTATGTTATATTACAGTTTTGTTATGCTATTTGTTATGCACCATCGAAAGCACACAACACTGCGTATGCGTTGGTTTGTGCATGTGTGTGTGTGTGTGTGTGTGTGTTTTTGAGTGAGAGTGAGAGAGAGGGGGGGGGCACAATGGTGAAGTTAGTACAGGTATCTATTTCATCTAATGAAATACAGTTCCACTGAAACTCATCTGACCATTTCGATGACTGGTTGACATTAAAGAGTAGGGAAATCTGCATATAGTTTTCATAGGAAGACAATTTTAACACTTATCTTTGTATTATATACTGAATATACTGAATTGTCGTATTTAATGGTGAGTATGCATTCTATAATATTATTTCCAATAAACGATAAGCACACCTCGGCTTTCTATTAGTAAAAGTCTGTTATGGTGTTGGATGGTGCTGCAGTCTACACTAGCAAACTAGCAGACAATGCCCGCCCAGGCATGGTCAGGCAGGGGGTGCCCATCCAGACATGCTTACACCTGTGCTCTATATGCCAGAAAACTGAGGTTAAACATAGATAACAATGCTATGTTGTTGCACTTGAAATTAAACCTATGTGGGTGTGTCTAATATGAATGTTTTTGTAGCATGTTTAGACACCCTTTTTGACACCCTTTTGTTCATTTTAATATATTGTACCACAGTCTTGTTTACAGCAAATGAGTTTTACAAATGTCTCTGCCATAATGACAGTTTTGTTCTTAAACAGTTTAGTCAATAGTTATTAAGGATAGTGGTTAAAGCCTTTCAGAAACATAAAACATTAAGATCAACAACTGAACTTGTTGTATTCTACATGCAGAGTTTATCAAAACAAGAACTCTACAGTAGTACCAATGAAAAGCAATTAAGCTATAGATACTATAAATACCTGTATTGAGTCAGTACACCAAAATAGGAATTGTGTGCATATTAATTGAGTTACATACAACCAGTAAAATACTGTTGCTGCTTTGGTGCATTCAGAAATAGATTCTGAACGTTAGTCATTTGTATTTTTTGACGCAGATGCTCCAGGCTGTAGCAGGCAGAACTATCTTCACTTAATTATCTGATAAAGAACAGGAACAAAGCTTGATATAGTGGGTATGGTGAGAATAAGGGTAGACCTCAGGAATGAATGTGTTGAAATTCACAGCATGGATAAAATGGTAAGACTTGTTACTCTTTGCTTTGAATTTTTTTAAAGCTCTTGAAAAAAATCATCATATACATACAAGCAACCCTTAGTTTGACCTGCTTGACACGTTTTAATGGTTTGAAATATCTTTACGAAATAGTCCTCCTTTGTACTAAAATGAGAATTATCCAGCTATGGAGAGGGAAAGCAACTGGACGCAGTGGTATTGTCGTTTTTTTGTCCTGTGAAGCAGAACCGTTGACCAGATCAATCCAGCGTATGGCACCATCGGCCACTGGTTACAACCATTAGCTATAATGAGGCACAGTGGGAGCACTTTCATACAGCATGGCATGGTACACTTTAATTTGGAGAAAAGGTCTGCAATTGTCAATATGACCTCATAGATCTGAATGTTTGGAGTAGTGATTTGCCCCCTGCGGAGACTGTGTTATTTTGATAGATATCGTACCAGAAACTACCAGTATCAGTAGATGATGTAATCTCACACTGGGTTCTCCCATCCCTGAAAAGAGACATAACTGTATAACGCTTTTATCTGTGCGAATATATTGACGTGTATCCATGTGTCGTGTGCACAGGTAAATGTGAACCCCAGAAATGGGGTTGAGGAAATAGGAAAGACAGTAAGGTGGCTAGAGAGAGACTGAAACAGAGAGTAAGTGAGAGAGAATACATGCATCTGGATTGTCACTGGGTCATGTGACTGCCAGGTTTCCTTGGAGACAGCAGCAATGTTGTGCATTCAGATGCTAGTTCAGTTGAGCAGAGGGCAGGACAGAAGAGAGAGCTGGCCTCTGGATGTGTTTCAAACAGGTGCTCTGTACACTACACAAGGTGAGTGAGTCTCTCAAATACTATTATTGCTTTTATGTGTCTACTTCCTTATTGAACTGGTATGACACTGGACTTTTCTGTATAGCTGTAACAATAAATGATTAATTCATTAAAAATTCTATCGTATTCTCATTTAGGCCGCCAAGGCGATACCAACCACTTAACCTAACACATGTTGCTTAATAGTCTTTTTATAGTCTCTAGAAATATGGTTCGATTTAACTGTTTGCCTAATGGATGGTACCTAACTGTTATTCATATAAACAAGACTTTATTGATCTTTTACAAGAAAACACACCTGTTTATGTTAAGACTTTGTTGTGGCTGAGAAAATAATATTAAGAGAAGTTGCTTGACATTACAAACACATTAGGAGGCAATTTGAGAGGGGTAAATTTAGTTGTTTTAAGAGTTTGGATCTTATGTCACAGTGCTGCGCATTGACAGTGTGAGCACACAGATGATGGTGAGAGCAAGCAAAAGCACCAAAATAGAAGCAAATCTGATTAAAAAAGAAGTGAGATGCAAAAACACAGCTTGAGAGGAGACAAGTGTCACAAAGAAGTTTGTTTTTACTTAGTCAAGGTGACATTTTTTTAATAGTGAGATGTGCTTATATTGTGACTCTCCTCTGAAGCGATGGGAAAAAGAGAGCTCACTGATGAAAAACCTTTTGTTGCTTGCTGCCATGTGTGTGAAATGTGTCTAAATGGGGTTTGTGCACGTTACTTTCTGCAATGTTACCTCCACCCTCACTCTTTGTAAATCCCACATTTTTTATTAGAATTCCTGTGAACCTCTTTGTTGCCTTGTTAACGTCATTCGCTTCGGGTAAATACCATTCAATTAAAATGCTACTTTCCTGAAGCCAATTACAGTGAGGAGACAATTTTGGATTTTTTAAAATCTGTTTTTGACACAGTATACACAGCGTGACAGCTTGTCGTCAGAAAGCTTGCGGTTGATGTTTGCTTTGCAGATGCTACACACTTAGGTACCCTGTTGATAGGCTGGCAGTCCCAACTCTGTGCCCATGCTTGACTTAAACTTTATAATTTTGCAGTCAGCTGAGGCCAGGGTCCAACAACATGAACGATACAGTTCTTGTGTCCTCAGGTGCTCCCACGGCCACCCAAAGGTAAGCACTCCACATAGGTTTGGGTTTGCATGCCGCTATTTTAAAGCCAGCCAGTGTTAAGCTTGATACGTTAGTAAAAGCATCCTGCTTTGAACTCTGTGGAGTGAGTGAGTGATAAAGGGATGTCTGGGATGCTTGTCGACTGCACCTCTAAAGGCAGAAGCGCTGATGAGAGAAATGGACTTGCCTTTAAAAAGTCCCTGCTTTTTGCAGTCTGGGATAACTCAATGTGATTGGGTGATAAAAGCTCACAGGATAAAAACCTAATCTTAGAAACAGGGTTAGTCGTGTTGCTTGGTTCAGCGGTTTCCTGTCCAGTATCTCATGGCAAACGCTATTATCGTCTGTCTGTTACATCCAGCATAAATCCCTGGATGACATTAAGTAGCATTTATGATTTCAATAACAGATTGTGGGGTGAAGGTGCTATAAGCAAATGAGATGGTGGATATTTTTACAGTGTTTCATTCACAGAGTGAAATCCTCTCTACTTTAAAATCGTAGTCACTGGATTTAAATACATACCCCCCGTTTTATCTATGGTTTTCTTTTTGTTTATACATTCCATTTTATTATAGCTAATTCTATGCCAGCCAAATGTCTTGAGTTCATATTTTATAAGTAATAGTATAATTTTAGTATTGGACTAAGAATTGCACGATTCCATAGAAAGTAAAGAGCCATGATGATTGCATTTTACTTGAAAGGATCATGTGATGTTGTATGCCTCAAGCAGGAGAAAGCCACTCATATGCAAGCAGTGCTAAAAATAGCTTATTGTGGACTGAGACAGGGAAAGGGTGGGGTGGGATATACTGGGATGGATAAACACTTCATCCCGCATGAGATTCTGGACTATCAAGACTGGATGCCCAGCCTTGTTAATCTCAGGCAGCAATATAGTCTACGTATTTAGATGAGCGATTTAGTGCATGGTGTCTCTCATGTGCCCTCCCAGCACTGTTCAAGTCTTTTATCTGCCCCTTTGATGGTCTTAGACATGACAATGCAGGCTCTGAGTCATGCTCTGCTTGGGTGAGTGCAAGGTCAACTGCTGGCAGTGGTTTGGGCTAGAGGGCAGCTGCCAGAGCATTGTAAGACTATTTTCTGTTAAACTGCAGTTGCTCTGTTGTTCAGTAAAGGCTGCCAAAAATAAAATGCTTCCTTTCAATGGGCAAAGAAGGAGGTCTATGAAAAAAGCTCCTTGCTATGAATAAGTCTAAGAAAGGGGTTCTGCAACTGATGATAGCAGCTATAAGTAAAACTACGCCAACCTTTCACAAATAATAAATCTACATGCTACATCTGTATATTGTATTGCAAAAAAATGAAAATTAACTTATAATGGAAGACTGAGAGTTATGAATTTCTTTGTTTCCATAAGCATATACTACATTTTCGATTTTCTCAAAAAGTGCTTGGTAACCGCTTTATGGAAGCTTCATTCCAAGGTTGCCAGGTCCCACAAGCAAGCGGGTCTAAGGAAACAAGCCCAAAAGAGTCTCTTAGACAAAGTGGACATGGAAACCATATTATTGCGTGCATGTGCATACTAAGAAAACTGACTAATATCAGAGTAACAGTATACATGTAATGTGAATGCAGACTACTGGGCCAAAATTTAGCTCTCGTTATTAAATTTTTTATTCGGATTAATAGGCCTTCATCCAATCGGAGAAATCAGAGTATGCTGTTTACATGGCCACTTGAATAATCGGATAGTTGCAGAAATCAGATTGTAATTGGATTATTATATGCCTGTAAATGCTCTCAGGGATACAGACACTTTGATTTATTACTGAGCTGATATAATGTGGTTGAGCATAAATACAATTCCATTCAAGTCCGGTTCAGTATGCTTAATTTATATCAATGTCAGCATTATGTGTCCCAGTTTCTTAACAATTCTTCAGTTACTTTATTTTGTTTGTCAACTGGTACATTAATTCTCTCCCTAAAACTCTGCCTAAAGTATAATGTGTTGTGATTGTAATATAACTCACACAACACAGCATCCCCTCATTGGCTACTCACTGGTTACAAGCAGATACTGTTCAACCTGAATAACACAGCAATGATGCAGCAACCGGTGGAACTGCAGGGCACAAATCAATGTAGGCTTAAGAAAGCAAACTGGTGGGAGCCAATTGTAATACAGTATACTTTGGACAGTCATATCTGTTCAAATTACTTATACAATTAAAAGATTTTTTGCATTCAACAGCTTTGCATGTTATTATTTATTCTCCATTCATCCAGGAATGAACATCATGTATCACGTGTTATAAAATATTGGTGTGATTTGATAGTTAGATGTATCGTGGTGGAGATGCGTTTATCCTTGTTTAGTATGTGGCTACAATGCATCTCAAGCCTTCTCCTGAAGTGGTTTGAGCAATCAGAACCAAATCCAGATATAAATGTGTTTTGGTGTGCATTTATGAGTAAATTTTATTGTGACTTAATCCTTTTTGGAACCAATCCTAATACTCTTTATGCATGAAATGACATTTGTAAAGTACCTGATTGTCTTGGTCATTGACCTTAACTGTTTGTTGGGGAAGAGCATTGTCATGTGAATTGATTTGCAACGGCAGTATTGAATTGAACCTTTAAAAAAAACATTTTAATTAAACTTAAACTCACGAATCAATGCAGCCGTATCTTGGATAGTTGGGCTGATTTATCTGTTTAAATACTTTACACGTCTAGTTAAAGGTAATTAGGATCCACTCTGTCAGTGTATAATTTGTCTACACAATACTACATTTTCAGGTTAGCTTTGTAGTTTAATGCTGATGGATTACTGAAAGCAGAAAATAATAAAATGACATTTTATTGTGTGGTATTTTTGTATGAAGGATTAAGCATGTGAGGATTGTGTGCATGTGTCATGTGATGGACTGCCGCCTGGTCCAGAGGTGGGTCCTGCCTTGAGCCCTGTGCTGGTAACTACATAAGCTAGCCCATCACACAGAGAGCTTTGCTTTTCTGCCAGGTCAGGTGGCACATAAGCATGATAGTTTGTGAATGAGGGAGTGGAAGCCAGTCATCCCCAGCACTTCAACAGGGTAAACAACTCAGCCAATTCCCAGTGGACTGGCATCCCATCTTGGGCATATGTTCGTCTGGGTCCTGCGTACTCAGAGATAGGTGGAATTCTGGAACCTATATGTTCTCTGGGAAACCAGAAAGTGTGGTGCTAAAATGTTTAAAAGTAATTGCCCTTAAAAGCTTGGGTGGTGCAGTTGGTGGGGTGCAGCCTACCAAAGCAATGTCCCAGGTTTGAATCCCACATGCTGCTTTTCAGCCAGGCCAGGCATCATACAGACCTTATTTGAGTGAGTCTCAGGACGGGTATTCTGGTGCTATAACAGAAACTTATGTCGACTTCTGCAATAGACCAGCATAACATTGAGGGTACTCTTCCACCTGTTCATAATAAATTCCAGGACAATCTTTGGACTTCACCAAGACCACATTAAGCAGAGCTGTAATTGGAAAGAAATAATAGTAGACTGCCCTTAAATCTTTAGTTTAAGTAGCTTTTAGTACAGTATAGGTTAACATGCCAAAATGAGTCCTGTATGTTGCAAGTCAAGATGAGGTTAAAATATTACTTATATATAGCTGAGACACCAACCATATTACCAGTATTCTACATACCATTGAATATTACTGTCCACACAGTATTTACATTAGCATTTAGGGATGAATTGCAATTGTCTTTAGTCTCTATATATGTAATGATATCCTTAGACTTATAAGCTATTATAACAATATAACTGCTGACTCTGCATCCTTATCCCCTCGCATCCTCATTAAATACTCACATACCCGCACTAGTTCTCAAGGGCAATGCTGCATGGGATTTATTGACAGCAGGATTATGCACAGCTTTGCTGCCAGAGAATAAACAGCCTTCTTAATTTGTGCCAGATGAGTTTTTCATTCACTGTGAAGTGGACCAGCTGCCAGATGTAAAATTGTAGACTTTGCTGGTTTGGAAATGCAGAATTCAGATGCAAAATATTTGGTCCACTAAGAATTGTGCAGATGAATTTATCACATTTAAATTTCTGCTAATAAAAATATGTAGTCTTTTTGAGATCAGCAATACAGTTAAAAATAGTTGAAGAGATGTATATAGTGTAAGGTGGTAGGCACACCTGGTCTGCTATATGGGAAATCACAAACCACAAATGCACTCATCAGAAACCACAAGTTTTCAGGGGTGGGATATGAACCAGAGTGGCTGACCAGATCAGTGTGATGTGTGTCCCGGGGGTGCCCCCTACATTGACCTTGTGGGACCAGGCAAAAATTTCATAATGAAAAGGAGGAATAATCAAATGACTGGAATAAAATCTTTAATACTTCCAGTCAGTTACTGGTTACAATTCTGTCTCCCATTCTTGAGGATCACATAGTTTAAGGGCTAAGGATTAGCCCTCGTGTAATAAGATGTAAGAATCCAGGAATGTTCGTAATCATAGGAGGATTCAAGCAATCCTTTTACATATAAGTTCAAATTCCATGAGTCTGTAAGAGGTCCTTGGCACAGGCCTTAGGGGGTGGCTAATGGTGATTGACAAAGTGGCAGATTTTTGTGCACATTTTATTAGGCGTTGTACCAATTTTGTATGTAATTATGTAATAAATTACATGTATAAATGTGGTGTATGAGTATGGGAAAATATGGTCCATCCTCTGCTCCTGTCATATGCCAAATCCTATAGCATGAATACCAGCCATGTGTATTCACATCATACAGCCTCCTAGATGCTGACTTGATCTGCGCAGAGATAAAACTAATGATCTAATCAGTTCAGTGCTGCTGAGGAACACCGCTGCAGTGAATGGTAAGAGGTTATATCTAGGACTCTCCTTAAATAGACATCTTACAGAGGAGCTCCAAGGGAAAGAGGGGATACACACATCTCTCTGCTCTTGGCTGTGAGTTTTTTTGTGGGCGGTCTTGATGCTATGATGCATCTTACCCTGAGTTTGTTATGCTTCCATCTATCTATCCTGAGCGAGTTTTTCGTGTTTGTAAGTGTACTGCGTAACTGCAGTAATAGGTTATAGCACGACAGAAGGTTCACTAAGTGCAAACTTGACACCTCTCTTTCTCTCTCTCTCTCTCTCTCTCTCTTTCTCTCTATGTGTTGCACTTTCTCTCATGCTCTTTCACCAGCACCACTCTGGAGAGTCCCAGCAGACTTGATGAAGAGCACCGTCTTATTGCTCGCTATGCTGCCCGTCTTGCAGCTGAAGCAAGCAATTCTACAGTAAGTATGCTTAAATATGTACACGCACACGTAATTCAATTCAATGCAAAAAATGTTCACTATTCAACTCTCTTAAAATGATTGATTTTACAAGTGATAAAATTCCTTTTTAATTTCTGTGTAGACAATGGAAAAAAATGCACATTAAATCGGATTGTCTTCTGCAATTAAAAGAAATGTTTCAATTTGTAAACAATATGCTCTTATTAAATATTCACCATATCTTAAATAACCAAGGGAAAACACTCCTTATTTATTCTCACCGACAAAAAAATCTTCAGCCAGAGAGAAATGTCGGATTGCTGCAAAACTCTAGGTAGAGTTATGTATCAGGCAGATATGTAATTAATTACTGGTGGTCTGATTAGACACTGGGTTTGACCACAAGAGCATATAAAAGTGCTTCACCCACTGCTCTATAAAAAGGCTCTCTGAGGCTACTTTTGAGTAGTGTACCCCTTGGTGAGAGATTGTTGACGGCAATACATATATCTACAGTGCCTTTAAAGACATTTTGCCCAGGAGCCACATTATTGTACAGAAAGAAGTAGGATAATTGGTTTAATGAAATATCCACCATCTTGTTCTTTTAGTTTAGTTTTTTTTAGTTGTGTGTTCAGGAGAGCCTTTTGCCCTGCCTTTTCAGTTGTCCATCCTTTACTCTTTGTCGTTCGATCCCCTATCCCTGCATCCTTGGGTCCTGTATTCCATATCGTAACACATGTTTGCATTCATCTTAATATTATAATCACTTCTATTATCATTACACATATAAAGTTTCATTCAACCAAGAACAACAGTTTGCCTTAAATGTCTCTAAAGGGGCTTTAGGTCAGGTCAGTGTAGTGGAAAGACCTAGTCATTCGTATTCACTATTATGCTACTGTTATGCTGAATATCATTTGTAATTAATTGTGTTAAAATAAATAAAATTACGATTTAAAAGCATTATAGGCTTCCACTTAGGCTTCCACTGTATGTCCGTACCCCATGTCTGCACTGCTGATAATGGAAGACTGTGTACAAATGGAAAATGTATAACCCTTGTGCACCCACTGCCCTTTTTGCCTATGTCCCTCAATAGCTTGGTTTTATGTGTTCCTCATTTTTACTTCTCTAATCACTACTTTACAGCTTACAATTTGTACTTTACAGCAATGCCCTCCCTCTGACCTGAGCTTCAACTTTGATGCCAACAAGCAGCAGAGGCAGCTAATTGCTGAGCTGGAGAACAAAAATAGGTGACGTTGGATTTTTTTAGTAGCTGACCACAATTTGTCATATTGTAATTATATTGTAAAAACTTTAATGACTGCTGTAATAATTCCTATGAAAAGTTAATCCAATAATCTTTACTACATTAATATAATATAAATATATGCTGCTGTATTATTAATGAATAGTGTTCCCATAAATCCTTGATTGGGTTTAGGTCAGGTGAATGTGGAGGAAAGTCTGGTCAGGACTCTTTGATCTTCCTTCCAGTCCATCTGAAAACACTACAGACTGAACTCTAATGAACTGGAAAGCTATTGAGTAACTATATTCTCTCACTGTACATGTTTAAGAGTGCCAGCATGGTAGAGGTTTCTAATAAAGAGTGTCAGTGTTACTGCTGTGGTGAGAATGGTACACCAAAAAAGCAGCAACTGGTCAGTGGTAGACAGGTAGAAGGTGGCTGAGAAAGATGTGCTACAGTAACTGTGTGGTAGGTGTATCTTATAAAATGATAAAATGCTATTTTAGTGCCATAAGACAGTTCAAATATTCACGCGATTTTAATCACACACAGTTGGGTGTTTGAAACGTTCTGCTGTTCTATCTTGAACAATACATATTTAACCATATAGTGGTGTGATTGTATTAGGGAGATCCTACAGGAGATCCAACGACTACGTCTGGAACATGAACAAGCCTCTCAGCCCACACCAGAAAAAGCTCAACAGAACCCAACTCTCCTCGCAGAACTACGACTACTCAGGTACACAGACCCACAAAAACATTCACACAAAAATCTGTTTTAAAAAGCTAGATCTATGGTACAGATGTAGTACAATTCTTAAAAACAACAGGTACTGTAAGACATTTATTGTGTTTAGTTCCACTTACGTTGATTACACTCCCTGACATATTGCACACAATTTAGTAGAGGGGAAGAAAACTGGTACCACCTACGGGCACCAGAGGGAGTCTATGAGTTGAAATTTTGTGCAGTTGGGGCACCTGTCCAGATGATCCATTAATGGCTTTTCGTTAGGTCTCAGAATTTGTTTATGGTTCAATAAAATGAAAAGATATATGTGCTATGTGTTATGCCGCTCGATATGGCAGGGTATTATTATTATTATTATTGCCTTGTTTCACTCTAGTGCAGTGTTTTGTTTCTCCTCCTGTATCTCTTTATAACTCTCTTCTTGTGAAAATATCCTTTACATATACATTACAGTAGCATTAAATTACTATGGGACTATGGTAATGTCTTGACAGTATTTTGTCTAATGGCCTGCTTCACTGAATGTAATGCAGCTATTAAAAGGTGTATAAATGTACAGCATCAGGTGGGAGATCGCTGGTCTGTCTGAGCTACAACAGATTTTGGCCCCACCAAAGTTCAGTCACTGGACTGAACTCTAAACTGGGAATGTGGGAATCCCCTGGCACGCCAGATTACAGACACAGGCAAAAAGGGCACGTAAACTACACCATGACCCCAGACCCAGTGTCTGAGAGAGGTTCCCAGTGCTAAGCCATTGTAATTTGTATTCTGGCACTAACGAAATGATGATTGTGTCAATCTTGAATTGAGTAAGGCCACCCTAATTCACCAGACAGACATTCCCAGTTCATGTCTTTTCCACTGGGCAGGAATGTTTTATTTATATTTTTGTTCCACTGGATAGGAATTCCTGGTTCATGTGGTAGTTGTCTCCTTTCCATCAATTAATGCTCTTTTTTGGGTTGCGTCCAATTCCAACTAGACGTTTGATAGTTTACTTCCCAACAGTGGCTTCCCAGTAAAGGGTTCAGTCTGTGTACCACCTGTCTGTGTTCATTATTCTGTCTTATCCGAAGCATCCATCTTTCATTTTTATAGAGCTACACAAGTTTAGGATCTGTAATGATAGTCATTTGACAGGTTGTCCTGTACATGCCCCATCAATGTCAGTATGTTTTGGCAGTCTTGGGTGACCATACACCCTTTTTAACAGGCAATATTTGTTACTCTCCTCCAGTTTGGCATATTACTGTTCACCTCCATGAATATATGAGTTTGCATCTTGAACAACTTTCCTTTACTTTTAATTTGCTTTTGTGGTGATGTTGATGTTGAAATAAAATCCAATGCCTCTTTTTTAATTGCTTCATATTAATTTTGAAATATTTCAAAATTTTTGTGAGAAGTGTATTTGGGTGAGGGATCATTCTCAGCACTACACCGACACTGACATTGTGTCATAACAGTGTAACTGCAGTGCTGGGAATGATTCACCACCTAAATAGTACAAAGCGAATTCCAAAAAAGTTGAGACCCTAAACAAATTGTAAATAAAAACTGAATGCAATGATGTGGAGATGGCAAATGTCAATATTTTATTTGTAATAGAACATAGATGACAGATCAAAAGTTTAATCTGAGTAAATGTAACATTTTAAAGGAAAAATATGTTGCTTCAAAATTTTACAGTGTCAACAAATCCCAAAAAAGTTGGGACAAGTAGTAATAAGTGGCTGGAAAAAGGAAATTGAGCATATAACGAACAGCTGGTGTCACGAACGTTGAAGCAGTCGGAGGCAAACGCGAAGTGCGGGAAAAATTAAAATTAAACAAAGTACAAATCATAACGTGTAACAAAAAAAGCTTCAGCACCTCATGAACGCAGGCGAAGCTTATAAATAGTCCTTGCTGATCCGAGACAGGTGTGCACAATCAAGGCACGCCTGCGCAGTCAGGCATGACACTATGAATGGTGATCCTATAAAAGTTTACTTTGCAAATGCATAAAAGAGGCTTGAGGTACACTGTCATTGCCACCAGTGGCATTTAAAAAAAAAACCTAGCCAGGATATTAGTCAACCATGATTTGGATCTAGTCATTTAGTTTATTGTAAATCCGTTGCAATATGAATTAATAACATAACTCATGCGCACTTGTTTAGTACACTAGGTTCACAAAGTCTCACATGATAATGTTACTAAGCTGCAGAATGTTTTCCACCTGTTTAATGTCATATAACTTAATAAAAAGTCAGGCACACCAGTGTTCTATAAAAAAAGGCCTACTGTTGAACCGTTATCATTATGTAATGACTGCAATGATTGCATTACATAGTGACTGCAATTTGTTTGTGAATAATTATCTATGCAAGATTAATGAAATCATGGTCTTTTTTAATGAACTGGAAGTAATGCCATGCTGGAAACTGCAATTTTAATCATGCGACAAAAGTATATTAGGCAATTCAATAAATGGAAAGCAGACAGTAATCTACCTGTGACAAAGGATTTTGAGTCTACAACAGGCCTCCATGCTTCATCATGAATTCTTCCATCAGGAGGAAGAGGAGCTAATCATGAAGAAGAGCATATGAAAGAAACAGGGGTTCCTTATTCATGAAATCTTTCTAATCAATAAAGACAGCAGCTGAGAGCGCTTCTCTGGAATAGTATAATCCATAATATTTAGCACATACTTAGTAATAAAATAAGTTCCATATAAAAATAAGAATAAGAATCCAGTCATTTGCTGCTTTTAAATTTGGAGTACAAGAAACAGACTTCCGGTTTCATAAATGAGGACCG
The DNA here is from genome assembly GCA_034780255.1 of Parotocinclus maculicauda. NCBI lineage: Eukaryota > Metazoa > Chordata > Actinopteri > Siluriformes > Loricariidae > Parotocinclus > Parotocinclus maculicauda. Next base: position 5,236 of record JAUZSU010125550.1, on the reverse strand, counting down.
AAATGGATCACATTAACAAAGTTAAACAAAGGGAAATGAATGTGTTTGCATGTACACAAACACATAATGCATCCAATGATGAATCAAATGAATTCATCACGTTCTAACTCTAACTCACGTGCTTTTTCTACTGTCTCTCAGAGCTTCTGCCGTGTAATAACAGTCTGTGTTCCAGTGCTAATACATGGTATTGAGTTATTAAAAACCACAATCAAAATAATAATCTATGGCTATAGTCTGATTTGACATTTTTAAGGCACATCAAAAATGCAACATATATATTAAGTCACTGGTGGCCAGGCCTGCAAGGAATAGACGACATAATCGACCACGTCAAATTTAACATATTGTTGCGTAATGTAATTGTAATTTGTGACTGCAATGCACTACAGGAACTACTGGTGGCAGTATCGCTTCCATTGTCTGCCAATAATGCAGTCTGTAATCCCAAAGAAGAGCATACTGAATGTGGGGTTGTTGCTATCAGATCAGATGTAAAATATTTAACCTGTTATAGTTTAATTGGAGTCTTCATGTCCTCCCTGTATCTATTTACTATGGGTACTCTGGTTTCCTTCGACATTCCAAAGACATGGGTTAGCAAGGGTTAACTGGCGTATGTAAATTGCCCTTAGGATGAGTGTGTGTGTGTCCTATGGTGGACTGTCTAGGCTTTGAGACAAATTCACTATGAGAAGCAGAGATTAACAGCATGACACATATAACTGTTGACTAATTGAAAATATAATTAACAGATTAATCGACTCCCAAAGTAATCATTAAGTGCAGCCCTACAGGCATAAAAGAGAAGCATATAGATTAACTTCGATAAGTAGATTAACCTTGGAGCAAAAACAACTTAGTGCAACATTAAAAGGAAACTTATATTAAGCACAAGTACCCGGTGTACTAGCACTGTGAGATTTGTGTACTTTAGATCCCAAAAAAACGGTTCGTTTGCCGAGTGTAACCGTTCCATACGTGCCCTGGCACTCAGATTAAACACAATATCAGCATTGTATGTTAGTTATACAGCTACTGGGACTCTAACGTGAATCGGTATATACTGTTGGTTTATTTATCCGTCTTCATGCTTGATGCGAGGCTAAGGTTCATTTCTCCAGTTTGAGGGAGAATGTAAACAGAGTGAGTTGCCAGGTACACTGAATATATAAAATAAGCTTGTATATAGAGTCTATGATATGCACTATGAGAACACTGAGTGTATTTTCTGGGCATATGGCCTGGGAATAACCAGCAACCTTTAACTGACAGAAATCAAGCTTTATCCCACTTGTACTCAGACTTAGAATGAGTAATAATAAAATTAATCCGATTGTGAAGCTTAAAGCGATCAACAACTCAAAGGTTTTGTGACAAGCCCTTGAAGGTAGTGGATTTAAGGATAAAAAATATTTATTACGTTTATATTTCATGTCACAAACCATGTGCACTCAAACAAATAAATGCATTAAGTAACTGATTGATTAAATAAATTTAGTTTAAAATTAAGGCAACTTGCCAAGAAACATTTGGGAAGGGGTTTACAGGGCGAAAATGTGAAATCCACAGTTTACCTGTGATATAATCACAATAAGCATCTTTCATTCTTCATTCTTGTTGCTTTTATAATCGGTGAAAAATGTTAATCTTAAATAATATTCACTCTAAAACATTCTTCCATCAATGCAGTCTGTTGAGACAATTGTAATTGTAAACTCAATGTAAACTTATCAGAGGGTATCAGACTTTCTGTTCTTTCACTGTTAATTCCCGTGGCTCAGTCATTCAGATCTTAGAGTCAGAACTATCCATTTTTATAAATAAGTAATAACCGTGGAGTTGGGCTCATCACTGCCATCACTGTGGCTATTATTTATTCATAAATATCCCATATCTACAGTACTGTGGTAATATGGTTAACATCACAGCCCTACCCGGCTGGCACCACACAACAGTCAAAGTCATTTTGATCACATGTTGCCACATTACATTACACTACAGTACATACAGTACTTAGGTTTTAGGCCACCTTTAGATTACAAATACCATTGTTTTAGCAATGGTGCTTAGTAGGTGCTTGTGTGTGTGTGTGTGTGTGTGTGTGTGTGTGAAGGAAAGATGCTGGATGTAGGTGTTACATTAGTTGGCTGATATAGTAGTTGTAGTTAGCAGTTCATTATGTGTTTCTAATGTCTAATACCTGATTATGGTCAGAACTAAGCACTAAGGCCAGACTTTTTTGATTGCTTGTTTCGTGGATCCGCCGACGATCATATTTGAAGATTACAAAAAAAAAGTTTTTGGTTTTTTTTGTATTTCTCGGATCCACCGCAGCACCAATGGTTGAAATTTGAGAAAAAAATACAATTTAATTTTTTATGTTTTTCCGCCCTCTGGTGGAGAGCCAACGGTTTTCTTCGGTTCATTAAATTTTTTCCAGATTCACTTTAATTTAATTGTAGGTTAAATTCTATTTTAAAATAAAAAAATATTTTTATTTCTTCCTCCTTCCTTGTATTGATTCCACATAGTCCTCGAGAAATTGAAAAGTGCTGAAAAATAAAGATTTCTTTTTCTTTTTTTTCCTTCCTCCTCAGTAGATTCTTAAGTAGGAACATCCGAGGAACAAGCAATTAAAAAAGTCTGGCCTTATGGTAAGGTCCAGTCAAGGTTCATTTCGGTCCTGTCACTGCGGACGTTAAACGGCACAAGCAACGCCACAGTTTTACCATAGGGGTCTCCAAATATTACAATAGACATGTATTGTGTATCTTCAATCTTATTAAAAAACCTTTGGGTGTGTGCCCCTCTTTTTTTGGGTCTGAACCACTGCTTTAATGGTTTGGGAATCCTGAGTGGTAGATGAATATTACCCAGTGTGCAGTGCGTGCAAGCATTCCTTTCCAAAGTTAAGATACAAAACAACTAACCTAGAACTATAACTACTAAAACCCTACTAAAAGCTGATATTATGAAGCGTATACACAAACGAAATAAAATAAACTAAAAACGACTACAATTACCTCTTAACAGAAATGGCTTCTAATAAACCTTAAATAAAAATCAAGTTATCAGAACATGTACTCAAAACCAAACTCTCACTGCTGCTCACATTCTGAAGCTGCCACTCTAAAGAGCAGTGTGTGGTGGCTAAAAATAACCCTGTGGTGAGAACAGGTATTAGTGCACAAGCAAATTTTAAAGTGGAGGAAGTGTGCACATGCACACACTGGTTATTAAATACACCTGTTGCATGGGCGGAAGGCGTGGTCATCAAGACGTGAGTCGAGATTCAGCATCCAGTAACAGTACAGTACTTCTGGCAGATTGTATGGTGCGAACTGTAATCGTTTGGTTGATAGAGAAACATCGCGAGAGTCTGGGGCTGTTTTTGATGGTTTGTGTTGAAGTCACAACTGCAGAGAAATTGTAGAATTTCTGTAGAAAGGATGTGTAGGGAGATACTGAGTGGGTATGGTACTAGCCACACCCATTACGTTACCAAAACCACATGGACGCCTCTTCGAAAGAGATGGACCCCAGGAGCTCAGTGCATGTTTCCACCTGTTAACCAAGTGCTAGGTCATGACGGGTTCCAGAGCCTGACCCGGAACCTACTGGGTGTAGACGAGCAGATGAAAGTCCATCAGAGCGTAAAGCAACCACACAGCATTGCAAGCTCCGCCCAGGATGGTGAGGAACGGATCTTAAGAACAGCTGTTTCTTTTCTCCCAGCGGCTGATGGCGAGTGGTACCAACTGTAAAGGCTGGAGAAGGACTTGTAATGGATTTAAAGTCCAGGGTTTTTATGTTTTGAGCTCAATCCTGTGGTTCCAGTGAAGAAAAAGTTTGATCTTGAATCTTGGAAATTCTTCCTGATTAGCTACCAGCATGGCTTTCACTTCTCCTTATTTAAAAAGAAGAAGTGCTGCATTTTTGGATTTATAGTTGGTGCAGTGAAATCTAAATGCTTTTATAATCATCAGTCACAAATGTGGCAAAATGTACACGTGAAATAAAGTTATTTAATTAAATTATTTGCTTAGGTAAGTGTACAACTGTGTAGGTTCACACTATCATTTAAGAAAAAAAACAGCCAATAGTTGATTTATACAATATGTAAAATATACAAATACATGAATGGATATGCCATGAATTAATAAATATAGAACCTATATACAACCAAGGACGAACAAAAAAACGCTACAACTTCTTAGGCCCAAACCATTACACAACTAGAAACAACAATATACACTGAATATGTTAGAACCTACAATCATAACACATGGTACTGGCAACACAGTGTAGCAGTGGTTTTACTGCATTACAGCTCCAGAGATCAGGTTTAATTGTCTGTCTGGGTTCTGTTTGCATGTTCTTCCCATGTCTGATCCTCTGGGATTTGTTAGACCTATGTGGCCCAATTTGCCTCTCTATGTAACACATGATTATATATTTGCTGTATATAACATCTGTTTGATCAACATCTATTTGCTTTACCATTCAAGGTCTTAAAAATCTACCCCATATACATCTAATTCACTTCTGAATGGCAGAAAACTAGTACGACCGAATCCTTGCGACACCTGCTGACAGAAAAGAGAATCGCAGCATTCAAGGCTGAAGACAACGAGCTGGTGTTCCTTTCCTTTCCGTTACAGCACTGTACGAAATTTGTTTTGTAATTATTGTAATTAATGTTATTGTTTCAAATCAAACACGTTTAGCTGGTTTGACTATGGTAATGCCCAGTCGAGGTCCACTTCGATTGATGTCCTGTTTCACTCATCTGGTTTAGACGGTCATTAATGTCCAAATTACTGGCAACAAAAGTAAGTACACCCCTAAGTGAAAATGGCCAAAGTGTGCCCAATTAGCCGTTTTCCCTCCCTGGAATTATGTGACTCCCATCTGACTTGTTATTGTTGCAAGGTCTCAGGTGTAAATGTGGAGCAGGTGTGTTAAGTTTGGTGTTAACATTCTCACACTCTCTCATACTGGTCACTGGAAGCTCAACATCGTTGACATTTGACATTTATGTCATTTAGCAGAAGCCCTTATCCAGAGCGACTTACAATTCATACAGTCTTACAATCCAAGCATTTGTGGGTTAAGGGTCTTGCTCAGAGACCCCACTGTGGCAGAGGTGGAACTTGAACCCTGGACCTTCTGATCCATAGTCCAGTACCTTAACCACGCTGGCCAAGTACAGCTGCTTAACAGGACAGGTTTC
>JAUZSU010125540.1:0-17517 GCA_034780255.1 Parotocinclus maculicauda | reverse complement strand
AACATTTAATATGTTACATAGCACGTCCTGTCTTGTAACATAGGGCATGTTCGTTTAATCGGACCAGCCGGTTATTAGGACCAAAACCGGAATCGACTGTATTATCCTAAACCTTCTGAAGGTTGACTATGTTTTTAAATTGGAAGTCTGATCTGTGAAGACTGAACTGGAAGGAAGCCTGAAAACACCACTCTTGACACACAGTTTTGAAACTTGAACTGTGGTCTGTTGGTCAGGTAGTCCAGGATCCATTAAAGTGTAAGAGCTTCATCCTGCATTATGCTGAGTTTTTCCCTAGTCAGAGGGTCAGAGAGCCAGAGTGGTATTCAAAGCATGGGACACATCAAAGAAGATTATGGCTAGCCGAGAGTGACTGGCTGTGCAGGTTAATGGGTGCTGCTCATTGTGTCATTTGTTTGTGCAGGAGTTTAAGGACTACAGTATCACCACAGGGTATTGATCAGAATACACAGTAAAAAAAAGTTATCTTTTATGTTATCACACTGAATAGTTTTTTTTGCGCTTGTTTAACCACTGCTCTTTATAGAAGCTGTCCTTAAAGAATGTGTTTGCCTTATATTTCAATAACCTCCATCTTATTGGTCATGAGGTCAGAGGACAGCCAAGATGACAGCTCTGTGTGGAAAATGTATGGGTACTGGCCTTAGTAGATACATGAATCACAAGTGTTATGAGTGATGGCCCTTTTGTACTGTGACTCTGATAGTGTCTAGGGTGTACAAGCTCTGTAAAGCTTGTAGAGCATCATCCACACCAATATGTGCCTTATATGCAAATTGCAGAGGGTCCTGTCTATAACTAAGGGTCTGAACTGTTTGAGAATTAGACTCTCAAAGGTTTTCATGACAGGAGTGCATCTGTTTTACCATAAGTCCTTATGATTTTTTGGGTGTGTGGTTTCCAGAACCGGGACAACAATACAGGAGATGTGTCTGATTGGAGACGCTTTCTGCATCTTTAATTACAGTGAACACAGGTGCTGCAAAGACTTATTGAGCTGACTGGTACAGGTCTTTAAAATCCTTGGGCTAAAAATCTAAATCTAGTATTTGTCACTTCATAATGCTTTTCCATTGTGGTGTGCAAGCACGCCTTTGTCCACCAGAAACGGTGAATTTATGTATTTATTTCCCCCCTCTTTTGCTAATTCAGCTTTAGCCACACCTTTTTGACCTCTTCTTTACTTTATGACCTAAAGCCCTCTGCTTTTATGTTTGTTGAAAAAGCAACTGTATTTGTGTGAGTTGTGTTTTCCACACCAAAGTTTATGTAATGTTTGATACAGTGGTTGGCAGAGGTGGAATGAATGCTAAAATATTCTACTGAAGTAAAAGTGCTATTGCTCTGATGAAATGTTGTGTAAGTACATTTACCAGTCTCCAAATCTATTGAAGTAAAAGTAAAGAGTAGCTCATATAAAATGTACTTTTTTGAACTTTTTTAACCAGTGGGAGAGTGGTCTCTCATGTGCAGTGCAAAAATGACAAGGATATAAAAATATTTAAAATCGTTGTTTTTTAATTAAAACACCATTACAGATTAAAGTGCAATTACAGAATAACCCAGGTCAACACACGCCATATGAAAATTTAGGGAGATATGATGTGTCGTTTTTGTGCAGGCCATAAAATATTTTCAAACAATGAGGTGTACCATTCATTGCTGACTGGGATGTTGGTGACAATAGATTAATAGATTAATAGATTTTATTAATAGATTAATAAAACGTAAAATTCATGTTTTTCTTTCTTTTCTGTCTTTCTTGGAAGTGTTTTCCTATTTGTCTTGATCAATTCAAGGAAAATTGTGTTGTTTGGTGACCTCGGTAGCAGCATCAGAAAAAAACACAGATTTGTTGAGTGTCAACATTTAGCTCTAGCAGTCAACCGTGTTAGTTCCACAAGCCTCACTTTATCAGAAATAAAAAACCAAAAACGATCAGACCTATAAACTGATGCAGAGAAACAAATTGCTTTGCACATTCAGGTAAATGTTTTTTGGATGTAAAATACTGATGCAAAAATGTTGTCCAAGATTGTGTAATGATATGTTTAAGTGCCACTGTTTTACATTCTTAGAGAGGATTTTGGTGTCTTTGTCCTCTGTTCCAGCGGAGGTCATATTCTGACAGATGCTGTGTTACTAACGCAAATTAATACAATTAAAGCCATTTAAAAGCTGACAAATAAGCTAAAGTAAACTCTCTCTAAGAGTTCAATAACATAAACTAAAATTACTTGAAACATTTTTAACATAATATTAACTTGCATTGGTGTCCACTTTGTAACAATTTTCATTATAAATTGTCATTAGAAATTGACAGTTGAATTATCAATATGTCCTCATTAAAGTAGCTATTTGGAACAATGACTAAATGTCAGTACCTAAACCGGCTAATTGGCTGATAGACCCAAATAAGTCAATAAAAACACCAAACAAAAGATTTCTTTGATATGAATTATTTTCTTGACTAAGAGTGTGCTCAAACTTGGCACGTAATTCAAAAGAACTTATTAGTAAGGTTAATTTGGACGTGTGAACGCTGCGATCCGAAACTTGGTGTTCCCCAAACAAGTGGACCGAGGTCGCCTCAATAGTTGGTTTCAGTATGCTTCCAAATAAATCCTGATGCAGTCCAATTGATGTGCGAACACAGCATGGACCAAAGATGTGTAAAAGAAACAAAATGGGCAAAAGAGTAATGTTTCACATCACCTGCTTATACAGATTTAAACAATCAAATGTACTCAACAGTAACATGCACTTCTTTAATTGCTATGTTAAAAATGACATTTTATTTGGCCACTTCTTTGGTTTGCATCCTTGTTTTTCTCTGTTAAGTTTTTTATTTTCCCAAAGTGCAGCCATGTCATCCTATGGCCATGCTTGGCCATTCCTTTAGAATTTTCCTCAAACACAGAGTGGCTGAAATATGTGCCTTCTAATATTGTTTTACATCACCCCAAATATTTATGAACTCTGCTACATCTTCCTTACTGCTGATGTCCATTATCCCTTTTCCTCAGCGTAGCGATCCAAAGTGGCCCAAAATGGAGCATAAACTATCAGATGCAATGTGTTTTTTAGTTCACACTGCCCTAACACCATCACACCCTCTACATGATCTGCTGATCAGACAGAGGAGCACTTCCAGTAACCGACTCATATAGCCCCTATGTAACAAGGAACGGTATTTTCTTCATTTTTTGTTACTGCAAAACACTTTTTTGATGTTTATTTCATGTATTATTATTTTATTATATTTTATCACTAATTTAATCTGGCTTTCTGTGCTCTTGTTGGCACTGTGCTGCTGTAACACAATTTTTTCTTAAATTAAAATAAAATTAATTAAAATTAATTACTAAATAATTCAATCAGGAAGTGAACTGGCAACATGACAATGACTCAATATGCATTCTCATTAAATAACCTCAAGCAAAAAGTCTCAAGTGACACCAGCATAAAAGAGAAAAAGAACAGAACATACAACCACTTCAGATCACATTTTATGAGCAGACCTTAATGTGGTCTTTACTTTTTGTTTACAATGCCTTAAAATATTGAAACACCCAATGACTATTATTAACTAATATTTGTTAGTATAAATTTTCGAGGAACTTATCAGACCGCACACATTTTGTCAACCTTGTTGTGCTGAATTACAAGATATAATGTAACATGTATGAATCAGATTTGCATTCTAAGAGTGATTTTTCTGCCATTTCTCTTAGTAGGTTTGAGTAGGTTGTTTAAGTTTGGGTATTATTTGGAGATTGCAGCTTTCAAAAATGTCAGAAAGTGTCAAAATGACCGAGACCAACAATGTAAATGTTTGTTTTTTAAAAATTGATTTTTATATGAGGCATGCTTTCACCATTCTATCTGACATTCTGACATTATCTAACAAGGTAACAGCTCCATTCAGTCAGCTATTATGTTACAATGTCCTCTAACTTTCCTGGATCACCACAGAACCACACCACTCATGATTAATGATGTGAAAAAGCAGTCATTTTTAATGAATCTACAGTCCTTGAATGAAATAAAATGACACAATAAATCAACTGCATAGTTATAGTTGCGTATATATATTTTGCAACTACCAGGAAGGGAATCAAATTCATTCTTAGTCTGGTGTTTGCTATAATTCAGACTCTGCTTTAAATTCAGAAGCATGCAAATATATGGGTTATATTTCTGGTGATAGTTATGTGGGTAGTTTCTAAAGAATAATACACTGCTCACAAAAATTAGGGCATATTTCATTTTTAAGTATCCACAATTTTTTGTGAGCAGTATATAAAGTAAAAAAAAGTCAACCAAAATTGAAGAGGTAAAAGCATACCATAGCATCTAACGATATCAACTGTGGTTCGAACATGCAACTCCATATTGCTATATATTTTAATGCATTCATGCTTTCAGATACAGGGTCCATTTCTAAGAATTTAATTTGACTCTAAAATATTGCCTTCATTAAAAACATTAAATTAGAACATGGTATGTCTTTGCTTTAAATTCACTATTTTCTGATTAGTCATTGAGCGTGGTTGCTTCCATTCTAGACCAGTACTACCAAATATGCTCTGTCATTAACATTTAAAGGTGAACAAAGTGTTTAATAACATATGCTGTGTCACTTACATGGAGATAAATATTCTTTATGAAACCATTGACCCATAGGTTATGAGCCTGTAAACAGACCAGCAGTGGTGTTGTTTAATCAAAGTGCTCCTTATGTATTGGAACATTTGATATTCTTGCATCTGCAGTAGTAAATAGTACTGTGCAAAAGTTTAAGGCCACCATTAGATTAGATACAAAATTGTTTTAGCAATGGTATAATGACACCATAAATAATTATTTCTTAGTCTGTTTATTTGAATACAACCAGAAATTGCAGGACACATGTATGCAGTATTGAGAAATCAGAAAAAACTGCTTCTATAGGTAGCTTCTATAAGTTTAGTGTAACTTCCCTTTCTGACAGCTTCATCTAAAAAAACACTGTTTGGAAGGGGGGCAGGTTAAAAAGGCTAAGACACTGAAGCTCACAATGACTGGACAACAGAGGCCAGATATCCAGCCTTCCAAGTAAACAGGTTCTATACATTACTGTTGCACATGTCCTCATATATCTAAGACATATCTACAATAATTAATTTACGTGACACAGAAAAGTTCAAAAGTGTGAGAATGTATAAATAGCATGGGTTTGACGCAAAAGGAAAGCTAAAGTTACTTAACTCAATAGACCGACAGTGCAAGTCACATTTAATAACTATAACAACTTGGGAATTCTACTTAGGGAATTAGAATTTAATTAATATGAAGTAAGGTGAACTCCTAGTAATTTCAAATACAGGGAAAAGAGGACCAACAGAAATAGGCATGGTTTGGTTTATATTAGTACACTTAACAAGACAAACTTTAAAAATATAAAATATTTAATCCTTTATTTAACAGACCACAGTCAATAAAACTCACTGTTGGCAATAAAACCCAGCAGGGAGAGTATTCACTGCTGCAACAGAGTAAATGGTAAGCTACAAACAGAGTTAACATTCTACCACATTACTGCCTATGTGTATGTAGATTTAAATAGACTGCTCACAAAACTTAGCGGATATTTCATTTGTGCAAAATCAGTATAGTAATGCCAGATCTCAGTAATGTACGAAACTACAGTCAGTGCCCAGAAACTCCCACTTTCACAAACCGATGCCTTTAGACTAATCATAAGTCAACAGCCACAAAAAATAAGACCAAATACATAAAACAATTTATAACCAGGAGAGACTTTTACAGTCTCATCCACAATTAATGACAGCCCTGGTAAAGGTGAGTAAATGGGGCTTTAAAAGAGTTGCGAAAAATTGGCTTAATCTCACACATGGTAAATTTTGCCTGAAAAACAAAAACAATTCCTCACCAATAAAGAGTGTTTTTAACAAAGCATGTGTCACCATTATTTTTATAACTTAAATGCTTTGAAACAAACCGTAACTGATATATTTTTTCATGCTTTTTAGTTGAGCAGTGTCTATAGACGTTTAAGCAGTAGTTATTGACTTGCTCTTTCACTGAGGTCATTAATAATCCAATGCAAAAGGTGGCTTACAACTTTCTTACTTTTCAGACAACAGATTTTGTTTAACCAGTGAGAAAACTTAGAACACATATGAGCTTAACATCTCTAAACATGCCTGTTCTACATCACTTCCTCCTTACAGGTAAATTCAACGCTAAGCTGAGAAAATCACAGCTTGAAAGCTGAAACCAGAACAAGGGCCAGTGCCATATTAACTTTGCACTGGTTTTGGAAAATCTTTATTTAAGCCAGTTAAACCAACCACATATATACACATGAACCTAAACCAATATCTAAACTATGTTGTTATGGTGGGACATGTACTTATCACACAAAACATAAGGAAACCTTGCTTTAAATGTTTTCAGTGGATTTTTTATTCAAACATTGCTTATGTTTGAAAATTGACTCAATATTGTAGACAGTGTAATGGCACCAGTTTTTATTTTGCACAATTTAATAAAATGTTATCTACAATAACATTTTTAAAACATTATTCCTCATATATTGCTTCATAACTTATAACCAGAAACTTGAACACCTGCTTGAACTTGAGTTCGTGTTTGACCATCCATGACCATTGGCCATTATGGTATATGAGTGGCGTTAGAACCCAATCACAAGAACTGCACACTGATTAGGGTTAGAGAGCACTGGAGGACAAAACCAGGGAGAGATTGTCAAGAAAGAACCTTCCTTATAATTATTTATGTAATACATTTTATGTATAAATATGTCTTACTGGCAAGTTAATTAGGTACATCAGCTATTCAATTGCTTGATAATATAAATTAATGGAATTCCAACAACTGCTTTTCTTAGTATTGTTTGTGAATGTGTGTACATTGCCTATTCACACTTGTTTGTCATCCCATTAAGTAAAAATGAACAATGAAATAAAACCGACGCTAGTTGCACATACAAATTTACTGAAGTAGAAATAGCTGTGGAAGCATTTCATGTGAGGAAACCCACCAACATCCCAGAGCTGAAGCTGTTCGGTTTGAAGGAATGAAATAAAATTCTAACCAAAGCAATTACTAAGGACACTAATTTTTGAAAATGTGTAAGTGGAATTCTTTCCCATTTTTGATTGATGTACAAATTCAGTTGCTTAACAGTCCGAAGTCTCCGTTGTCATATTTGGGGCTTCAAAATGCACAACACATATTCAGTAGTAGACAGGTCATGACTGCAGGCAGACCAGTCTAGTACCTGCACTATTTTACTATGAAGCCATTCTGTTGTAACATGTGCAGAATGTGGCTTGGCATTGTCTTGCTGAAATAAGCAGGAACGTTCCTGAAAAAGTCCATCTCAGATGAACTTTGAATTGTTGATTTTCGGTTTTCTGCTTAGATTTCTCCAGATTCTCAGAATCTTTTAATAATATTATGTAGATGGGGAAATCCCTAAATTCCTTGCAATTGCACATTGACAAATGTTGTTCTTAAAATGTTGAGCATTTCTACACATTCCCAGTCTATTGTTGTCCCTATCCCAACTTTTTGGAACGCATTGCAGGCATCAAATTCAAAATAATTTTTAAAATGATTTGCAAAAAAAATTACTTATCTGTTTGAACATTAAATATCTATGTATTTGTAGCAGATTCAATTGAATATGGGTTTAAAAGGATTTGCAACTAATCATATTCTGTTTATGTTCATGTTTTACACAACGTTCCATCTTAATTGAAATTAGGGTTGTACAATGCAACTAAATTATAGCAAAGGCTTAGGAAAGTGCTGAATGCTAATATTATTTGTTTGTTTTTTACATGAATATCTTGCATTGATAAAACAAAACAATATCTTTCTTGCACCTTAAGTATATGGGTTTATGAGATTCGCTGTTCTCTCTTGTTCCTGTGAAATGTGAAGAATACTGAGTACCATGTCTCCAGCTTCTTCTTTCTTTCACCTCTTTATAATGTTGATGTTATTGATGTATGTCGGGAGTGATTTTTTGCAAAACTCTTCAGAAGCTCATGCAATCTCCTTTAGTGCAATGGCAGTCTATTCAGCTCACCCACTTCTCCTGATTCCTCCAAAGAGCCAGGCCTATTCTGTCCATTTCAAAGCACTTTGTCAATGCCCGGTCATGTTAATGCACTCTGGTTGATGGGCATACCTAGATGGACATTTACTCTGTTCTTCTTAAAATCCAGATCATACTGAATGAGCTTTTGATTTGAGTGTAGAGAGTGTGGTACCAACACTTTGATGAAACGTAAAGTTCCACACTTATATTTCGTGAGCATGTGTTACATTTTTAAAAGCAATGATTCTTACACTTACTTTGACTTTGATTTCACTGCAGAGAGTAGAAACTCAATATATGTTATGTTTCATCTGGTCAGTTTCATTTCATTTGTTAATATACACCAATTCCTGCATTTCAGGCCTGACACATACAAAAAACTTATTTGAGAAAGGCATTTACCAATATGTAATGTTGACATTGTTTCTCATGACACGCAAAATGTTTTGGCATCCAGGATACCAAGCAAAAAGTGTTTTAGGTTTCATATTCTACCATTCTTCCTGCCAACACAATTTTTATTTTCAAAATTAAATAATCCAAAGCCTCCTCAGCCAAACCTTTATGTATTGTGTGCAGCATGTTGTTTTACATTGTCTGGTTAAAAACTGCATAAGTGTTCCTGGAAAATGTTGTGTAATATCACAAACTATTTCAGATCATTCTGCCAATCATTCAGTCAGACGTCAAGAAAAGTTGAGTGTTTGCTCAATCAGTCACATGACCTTACAATAACTATTATTATTCATTATTATTTAAAAAAATACTGATTGGACTGGAGGTGTGAAGTCTCACTATAAAACAAGACTCTGTCTGGGACCAAAGAACATAAATGTAATTGAATATGTTTTATGCTTGCTTTTGACTTAGAGTAAATAATATTTACACTACTAAATATGACGATTATTATTTTTGGGTGTAGCACGTTTTATCAGTGGGTAGCACCGCTGCCTCATAGCAAGAAGGTTGTCTGTGTGGGTTTACTCTGGGTACTCCAGTTTCCTCCCACAGTCCAAAGACATGATTGTTAGGCTAATTTGTATCTCTAAAAGTGACCCTTAGTGTATTGGCGCCTGTCTAGGATTGTTCCTGTCCTTGAGCCCCGAGTTGCCAGGTGGGCACCTGCTGGCCTGCGACCCCATGTGAATTAAGCGGAAAATAATGAATGGATAGATTCTTGCTGGTAATCGCTCCACTAAGCACCGGTTTATTCTAATTACCTCTTAACATTACATCTCAATTATTATTTTTCTCCAGTGGGCATATAAATAGGTACAGCATAAAGCAGAAGGAAACTTACATTTTACAGGTCATTAGCCGTAGAACTCCTCAGTCAGATAGTAAATGCAGGCATGGAAATGCTACTGGGCTCAGAGTGTGTAATGTTTTGCATCCAAGATATGCAGTTAATCAAGGGCGATTTAAGTCACACTAATGGATCATGACACAGCAGATATTAGCAGGTGAGGCTCAAGTTATGAATCATTGAAAGTCAAACCCGTTTAATCTTTGTGCACTCAGTGATGCTGCATGTTTACTATCTATCTGTTTGGCTTAAATTCTACAATGTGCCAATATAAATAGGCTAATTCCTATTATTTATTTATGTCAACAAAAAGG
This sequence comes from Parotocinclus maculicauda, assembly GCA_034780255.1. NCBI lineage: Eukaryota > Metazoa > Chordata > Actinopteri > Siluriformes > Loricariidae > Parotocinclus > Parotocinclus maculicauda. The sequence goes on along the minus strand of JAUZSU010125540.1, from coordinate 7,739 downwards.
AAAACATTGCTGCATACAAATTTTAGTCAACAGTCTTCCGAAAGTGCTGTATGGTAAACGTGTGCCATCATTATTTTATTGCCTTTCTTGCAATACTGTCACAGGTGCACCTGATATATATTAGCATTTACTCAAGCATTTACTTTTTATTGATACCTTAGACTAGTGCTCATTACTGATTGTCTTACTAGTTTCCATTTGTCATTCAGTGCTATTCCATTCCGATTGTAAATGATCATATTAATAAGCTGTATAAAGTATACCAACAAAGCAAACAAAAATAATGATAGTAGCCTTTTGTGTTCCCACAAACCAAAAGGTGGACTACTTATTACGTTTCTGCTGAATTTGAATCTTTAATCTTTTTAGAATTTCTGAATCAGGCATGGTTTATAAGGGATAGAGCAATAACATTCTGTAATAAGTGTACATTACTTCCAGTCTGTTAATACACTTAAGTATGCGCAAACCTACCTCTAAAACGCACAAGTGAATCCAAATTGTCGTCTACTTGGTGGTTTAATTGTAAGCTCCAGTAAATGTAATTTCTGTCTATGAGATAGTAGTCTTATACCAGAAAGTAATTTGTGATAACAGTAATTTAACAACATATTTAACAGTATGTTTGGAGTTTAATGTTTTATGCTTTACTTAACATTTATATTTTTCAGGCAGAAGTAGCAATATAAAACACAAGCTCTCTCCAAATCATAGAAATGACAAAAGGTATATGGTATAATGAATCACTTATATCATGACTTTTATGCCCACCTACTTTACAATCAGAAAATTAATTAACATAGCATAATTTAATGAGGTGTGTGATTTTGAATATCAACTCATCATACTTTGTAGATGTAGCAGAAAGAATTTAGGTTACTACACAGTTTCTTGGTATTATAATGGCGCATCAGCACAATAATTAATTTCACAAAGGCATAACCTTTTAACAGAGTGGAAAAAACACTGCATCAGAGATGTTTATAAATTGACATTTTCTAACCGGTAGCTGCTACCTTTTTAAACTGCTTCTCAAGTGTGTGCACTCTGTGGATAACATGTCTGTGGTTAGCTACAGTTACAGTCACTTTTTAACCAGTGACAAATTATTTCCTTCCTGGCTTTTCATTGTATAATTAAATATTGTAAGATTGTAACATTTCTAAAAATGAAAAGCATCCCATTGCCCATACACATACCCAACCATGTCATGTTAGAGAAGCCAGCTTCCATTACACCAAAGTTCAGTTTCACCACTCGTGTGCCCATTGATTTAGCATTGTTAGCACTCCAACCAGTCTGCAGGTACACATGCTCATCTTCGCAGGGTGTGGTAGGGTGCTGAGACATGTTCCTCACTTATCCAACACATCGACAACGAGACTGTTCCCTTATCATCTAATATATCCCAGGATGTGCCACTATTTTACACTGCAAGTTTCTGTTTACTTTTACTTTTATTACACATTTGTCATTCCTACCTGTTTGCTACTATTTGGCATTTGGTTCTTAAATCCTTGATCCTGTTATGCATGATTCTATTGTTTAAAATATGTGTAGATAAGTGCATTGAGAAAGCCTTCCAACCCCTTCCATTTTTTAAAGCCTTATTTTGTTGTAAACTCAATTTTAAATTGATACAATTACCATTCCCGTGACGTTCAACTCCTCTGTATACCTCAACAATACAATTATAAAATTATGACATCAGTCTGGGGTAGGGTTTTTAAAACACTTCTAAAGCTTTGAATGTGCTTCACAAGTTTCACATGAAAAACAAGTTTGTGACCATTAGGACTCTTGAGTCTTCGGCCAGCCTGAATAACAGCCTGAAGAACACTCTATCACTCAGGCCTTTATGGTAAAGTTGTTAGACAGGAGCCACTCTTGAGCCTCCTGCGAAATGGTATTTAAATGACTTTGAGGGCATGATGAGAAAGATTCTCTGGACATAACTTAAAGCAAAATCACCTTCCTTAAAGTGGTGGTGGAAGCATCCTACTATGGTGGTGTTTCTTACTAATAGGGACAGGGTATAAGCACGGGAAGGATTAATTAAGCCAAATAGAGCAAGCTCCTTTTTAAGTCCTGCCGACCTCAGACTGGGACAACAGTTCTGTTACGCGTGACAGCAGATTCTCCAGCTAAATATAGGGTAGAACCACTAACCAGACTCACAACAAACAGAATATGGGATAGGTTAAGAAAAAAAAAATTCTTTAGCAAAAGGAGAGGCTAGTGAAAAGGGAATACAAAGGCAAAGAAAGTGGGAAGGCAGAGAAAAGAGCTGGGCTGGTCCTGATGTGACATGGAGAGAACTATGCTGAGGCTGAGCATTTAGAGAGAACAGGAGAGTCACTGGAGGTCAGGCAGAGAAGAGTGCTTGTGGAGACTGGGTAGTCAGGTCGGTCAGCGACGTGGTGCTGAAGCAGAGCTTTGATAATAGCAAGCAGAGAGCAGACAGAGGCGCAGATGGCACAGGCGACATAGAAAGACTCACAGCAGGTCAGATGAGGTGACCTAAGAAACGAGGAGCGAGCATGGGGACTGGCAGCTGACTGGTGGGTGAAGAGGTCTGCAGTTGAGAAAAACGGTCAGGAGAGAAAATAATAAAATACTTAACAAAACACTTGGAATCTTAACTGAGTTACAAAACATATCTGCTTTCACAGAACACAATCATGGAGCACAATTACCAGAGTTGGTTAGCTGAAAATCTGGCAAGGAGTCTTAAAAAGCAAGGATTTAAGAATGCTGAGGCTGATGAGTATTGATGGAGAGCCAGTGTGCAGAATTAGTAAAGTGAAGCTCCATTGGCTTTCTCAAACAAATCCCTTCATAGCACAGGGCATGGAGACAGGCTAGGGAATAAGCACACAAACACATAGAAAAAATGGAAAACAAAGGCATAGACGAAGAAATTTTTACAATAGAAGCGAATCTTAACTGTTTAATCTTTGAAGACAGTGCTGGAGTGGTTTCATGACAAACCTCTGACTGATGTCGAGTAGTTCAAACTTTAACCCTATTGGAACAACTGATGAGACATGAAAATGGCAGTTCATGCTTCCTATCCAATCCAGTCCAATAATGCTTGAGAGAATCTGCAAAAAGAATGGCACAAAACTGCCTAAATCCAGGTGTGCAAAACTTATAGACCTACACAACACACTTGAAGCTGTAACTCCTGCCACGAGTTCTCTAAAAATCTCTGATTAATGGTCTGAATTATTAAGTACATTTAATAATTTTCACTTTGTCATTATGTATTATTGAATGTGGACAGATAGGAATATATCCAAACATATCAAAATCCTTACATTTAAAATTAAATATAATAATCAGTAAAGTGTGCATAAAGGGAAAGTGTCTTAATACGTCATACTTTGGTTCATAATATTTGTCTTAATAATCAAAAGACACAGGAACACCAGGAGGTTGGTCATAATGAAACTTTTTGTCTGTTTGCACTGAATAGCTCTCAACGGAGCTGTAATCGGTGCAGAGTCTTAAGGTGAATGTCTTTGGGCTAAATGGAATAAGCGTCTTGCTCATGGTGAGTGACTAGTTCACAAGAACATGAATGGCAATTTAAAGGCGCATATTGGCATAGACATAAAAAAATGCAAAAATAAATATTGAAAATAAACCTACCACACCAAACAGTATGTCGATCAGTACAACTGTAGGCGCTTTCTGGCTCAACGGTCTAAGACGCTGACCCACCACTAAGGAAGATTGGTGTTCAAGTCTCAACAGTGCTGCCAGACTGGTTATGTGCTATACAGTATTCCCTGTGTTGACAGAAGACTGGAATGCACAAGTCAAAGTCCTGATCTTAATTCCAAAGACATTATTGTGGACGCAGTTCTCAGGGGATACCCACTAACAACACAATCCAGATTTTACACTGTTCTGTGCGAAGAACTAGGCTAGGCAGCAAAAGGCACCAGGGGGTCACGCTGGATACTGAAATCAAGGATGACATTTTTGCCATTAACAGATGTGCAATATCGGATCGTTTTACTTAATACATAAATAGCCAACTAGCATAATTTTGTCTCATTTGTTTACATTAGTTCTGTACATCTTCTTTTGGGAACTGTGTGAAAATCTGATAATGTTTCCCAAATATTTATGCGGAAATATGAACAAAATCTAGACGGTTCACGAACGTTCAAACGCTGCTGTATACCGAGGAACTTTCAGCAGATGGCAGCAAAGTCCCATTTTATATAGATACGTATATATGTCTTTATAGGCACTTGTGGGGGCCCTACTAATACATTTGGGTATACGCCATTGGACAAATACATTTTGTCCTCCATTACATTAAAGGGGGGAGAGAGGGTCGTTTGTGTTACTAAACACATTTGCATACAGTTTGATGTGTTAACTATTTATAAACTATAGGAGGATCTCCCTTACTGTCTGTAAAGACAGAACACATCACAGGTGCAACACGATTTTTTTTTTTTTTTTTTACAAAAATCCTTTCGATAAACAGATCCATTTCCTGTAGGGACAACGATCTGCTAAAGGACTTGAATTATTAATGACGGTGTGAGTGTTGCATATGCATATATTTAAATACGTTACATAATAGTACCAGATAATGTACTGTTCGTTCGCTCACCGAAATGGGAACGCGCACGAGTTTTGACTTTCTTAAATCTTTTTTACACTCTCTGAATTAATTATAAGCGCCCAATGTGCGTTTACACTTGTCCGGTCGTTAGCAGTCCTCAGTGCTGACCCCCTGCGCGCCGAGTGATGGGTGAGTCCTGCATAGATACGCAGCTCGCTCTCTCTCACTCTCCAACTCTCTCTGTCTCTCTCCCTCTCTGCGTCTCACCGGCTCATACTCTCAGTGGTTCGGCGGTTCAGACTGACTGATCCAAGCTATGCTCTCGGCTCTGTCTGCGCGCTCCGCACCGCCGCTTCTCTCCAGATGCTGATATGAGCGCTAACACAGCGCCTCGTCTTCCACCTGCCCGAGCTCAATGTCTATGCTTGGCCGTGATCGGCTTGAGAAACTCGACTTTAACGCGGAATTAACGGCCGACCATCATGGGCAAATTCGAGCACGTCTGGCTCATTTTCGCTGGTATCATCACCGCCGCCAGCGGTAAGTGCTATCCATATCTTTTCTTTTTTTTTTCTTTTGCTGCGGCGTTTGGCGTATCTGCCTTTGAGGATGTGTGACTGGCAGGTGTGCGAGGGGCCGCTTTTTTGGCTTCCATTTGTGGAGCCACTTCAGAAACTTGCATCCCCCTCCATGACTTACGCGTGAGCCCCTTATAGATGGATGAGCGTTATGAAAAAGGTTATAAATAGCCCAATGCGCTGCGTTATTAATACGCACATATCTCATAACTTCCATCCGTCTGTCTGACTCATGAACTAGAGGACGTGTGGCGAGTGCGAAATTAGCTCGCGTAGAGGTGTGTGTGTGTGTCGGTTGAAAAGAAAGGCAAATCCTTAACCTATGGTGTTCGGGATTAATATTGGCAATAATTACGGTGTGTTTTGGTGTGGCCGCGCGCGTTTTGGCGTGCGTTCGTGAGTGCACACGTGTGTGAAAGAGATTCCGTTATATGTATAAGTGAACGATGTTGTTTTGAAATAATAAGCTGATGTGTGAGTGCTAGAAACTTTGCAGCTCGTTTGTAGGCCTTCAATTACCAAACCCTGATTAGTGGTAATTTAGTAGGCTGTACTGACATTCTGTTTGTTGGTTACACAGTTAGTTGATTATAATGTACAGTCATGCGTAACACACTTTTACGCAAACCAACCAAGCTCCGGTTAAATGAAACACAAGGCATGCTTTGTGAGGATTGAAGTATGGCTCATGTAAAAAAAAAAACAGTCCCAAAGCCACCTTAAACTAACTTTTTTTTTACTGCCCGTATGTCCACCTCCAAACGCAACAGTTTAAGAAGCGAAGCGCAGAAGAGTGGCGTTGCTCTCAGTTGCGCCTTCATGTGATTTCACGCTCGTTTAGCTTTGACGGCTCCCACAGGCATGTCATTCTCACAGCTGATGGAAATCCGACACGATCACTAAACCCATTCTGCACACAGCACACGCACCGGGCTAGTGTATTTAGCGGAGAAGCGCAAAAATGACCATGCAAGTTTTTTTTAGCAGGCAAATATGCTATTTAATATCATGTTTACCAGTATGCTCCCCGTCAGCACACATCCCAGATAGCAAAGGAACATTAAATCAATGTTGATTTTGTGTTTTTTTAGGTCGGTTTTGGTTGATGACCATAAATCAACTGTAAATCAACATTGTTAGTGGGTTGAAGTCTTAACTGTGGTTCAACATTGAAAAGAAGACATTGAATCAATGTTGTGATTGGTTATGATCTACAACGCAACCCATAAAGAGCACCATCATTACCTGAGTAAATACAGATTATACATTAAAATAGGGTTTTATATTTCTATTTATAAGCATTCAATCACTGCATTGTAGAGATTTCTCTGCCTGAAGATTAACTGTACATTATGATTATTTTATTGTTTATTTACAAAATATAAACTGCAGAAAGAACTCACTGCTGACATTTTTACACATGCTTTTGTAGTACTCTGTACGAAATATATATATATTATTTTATTCTGTGTTTTTTTTACACACCGAAAATGTCCGTAAATAACAAAATATGAACTTTCTGGCGGCAGGGGTCACAGAAAACAAGTTTCTTTATTTATTTATATTTGTATTTAGCTAGTGTTATTTATTTATTTTATTTTGTTGCAGTTATAAAATGTATTTGACAATGATATATCTCCATAACAAGAATATTTTTTGTAAGCTTACAGAAAATTATCCTGATCTTTTAGCAAAAACTGTTTAATTTCCAAATCATTTATTTAAAATAGTCAGCTAAACGCTGTTAAAAACAGATAATTCATGTATGCAACTTATACATTGTTTTCATAAAATCATGAAAAATTAAAAAAACATTTTGTAATTGTAAGGGGATTTTCACAGGGGAATACTGTAAAATTTACTGGGAAAAGACAGTCATGCTGGCTCACATATGACAGATGACTGTGTTCCAGCAGTAAACTAAAACTGCTGCTCGGCTGTTAAGGTTACTGCCCACTGTTCTGGGCCCAGTTTCCCAAAAGCATCTTAGCATTAAGAGCATCTTAAGATTGAGAGAGGGCGTGCTCAGTGTGAAGCTTGTTTGACTGTCTAAGAATCATCTTACTGCTAAGAACCTTTTAGGAAACCCTATTCATACATCTATTATTGAAAAATTTTGCTCATTGTTAAAATATCAGACATGGAGTAAATAATATATGCAATACATGACCATTGAGGACCTTAATAAGTCCCTCTGTCCAGTCTTACCATTGTGTAATTATTGTGGACCATGTTGTAATTATTGTGGACCATGTTTGCTTACGTTTGGATGTGTTGGTGCTACCAGCTGACTGAAACATGTCACAAATAAAGCACCTGCTTACCCAGTGCTAACACAAAGTTTACATTCCTCAAGGCCACAAGAATGAGGATACAACTTATATAATAATAACATCTTTGGTACTATTATTATTGTTGTGGTTTTTGTTGTCATGTTTAATAATATTTATTTATTATTTAGTAGATAAACAGTAAATACTACTACTACTTATTATAATTATTATTATTATTATTATTATTATTATTATTATTATTATTGTTGTTGTTGTTGTTATACATTTTAACCCTGAATA
>JAUZSU010125519.1:0-17518 GCA_034780255.1 Parotocinclus maculicauda | reverse complement strand
ACTTAAGAACCAAAATTGTGGGCAAATATCAACAATCCCAAGGTTAGATGTCCATCTTCAGAGATCTTGATGTTCCTTGGTCCACAGTATGCAACATAATCAAGAAGTTTACAGCTCATTGCACTGTAGCTACTCTCCCTAAACCTGGATGAAAGATCAAGTTCCAAATAAATTTAAGCTACCCTGCATGTGTCAGTGTATCAGTGTCAGTGCAAACTATCTGTCCACATTTGAATGAAATTAAATGCTTCAGGAGATCCAGGAGGACACAGAGACATAAAAAGCTAGACTGCAGTTTGCCAAAATGTATGTGAGTAAAGCAAAATCCTTCTGGCAAAACGTCTTGTGGACAGACGAGACCAAGAGAACACAGTACCTACAGTCAAATAAGGTTGGAGGTTTGAAGATGTTTTTTTTGTTTTGCTGACTCTGGCACTGGGTGCCTTGACTGTGTGCAGGGCAGCATAAAATATGAAGATTTTGCAATATTGGGTCGCAATGTAGTGCCCAGTGTCAGAAAGCTGGGTTTGTGTCCTAGGTCATGGGTTTTTCAGAAGGACAATGACCCCAAACATACTTTAAAAAGCACCCGCAATAGATGGAAACAAAGCACTGGAGAGTTCTGAAGTGGCCAGCAATGAGTCCGGATCTAAATCCCATTGATCACCTGCGGGGAGATCTTAAAAATTACTGTTGGGAGAAGGCATCTTTTAATGATGAGAGACCTGGAGCAGTCTGCAAAAGCTTGTTGTAGGAAGTGATTGATTTCAGTTATTGTTTTAAAATGGTGTGCAACTAAATATTAAGTTGAGGTGCCAACAATTTTGTCTGGCCTATTTTTGGAGTTTTGCATGAAATTATATCATTTGGCTTTTCCTGTTTTTTTGTGTTGTATTACAAAACATGAAAAAAATTCTGGGATAAGTACTTAATTTACTTGAAAAATGTCAGGGGTGCCAACAATTTCGGCTGTAGGCCAATTACATGACTGTATGCCTTATGCTCTGATGACAGAAACCATAATAAAATTACCATATCGGCCAATACTGACTGTAAGGCCGTATTGACCGTAAGACCAAATGTTTAGAAGACTAAAAACAAATGTTTTTAGAATATATATATATATATATATATAAATAAAAATATATATACACGGCAAGAAGTATTAATTACTTCAGTTCTGTTTATGTCCTTATAAAATAAACATATAAAATGAAAAAGATTTTCCATAATGTTTTGTTTCATGGAAATTAAAAAATACGAGAAGAAATCAGTTGCCATTTCAAGTGCCACTATTTCACTAGTGAGACACAAATAGGGCTACTGCATTTAACTACTTTAGTTCTTCTGGTGTGCCCAGGTAATATTTCATTTCAAGCAAGCTGTTGCGGAACTAAGGCACTTTCTTACCAATGCTTGACCAATGCTTGTTTGTAGCGTGTGCACATGATTGACCAGTTGGTCTGAATTGAAGAGAGAACATATGCAAGTAATACAAAAACACACAAAGAGCATGTAACATTTGTACAGTAGAAATCAGAGAAAGAAAGAAACAAATCTGAAAAAGATAAATAAAATATTTAGACTGGACACATTTTCCCAGAAGGCAAAGTCTGGAAGAAAGAGGACAAAGAATCCCACAAGAACTGCTGGACAATCTGATCCTGTTCATGCCCCATCACTGTCAGTGTGTTGGGTGATCATTCTCTCTACAGAACAGTCAATGTGTGGTACTCTCATCCAGTTTAACATGCTTCTGTTCATCCCCGTTATTATATCACTTGCTACTCAATCACCATAATTGAGTTTGCATCTCATTTGCAACTTTCTTTGACTTTTCATTTGGTTTTCTGAAAATGTTGTTTAATGAAATATAATCAAATGCTTATTTTTAATAGCTTCATATTAATTTTAAAATGATGGAATTATCAAATTTTCAGATTTTTTAACTAGCCTTTTTACGCTGTTGCAAAGAAATAAATCAAAGATATGAAAAACATATTTAATTGGTGAAAATTCTGGTTGCATGAAGAATACATATAACAAATAAAATAAAATGTAAAATTTCATTTTAATTTATGGCATATGTTTCCCAGATCAAAGTAAAGAATATGGAATCTAAAATTTTTATCCAAATGAGACTTCAGTTTGCAAGTGAGTGTTTACAGACCTTAACGAGCTGTAAGATAAATGAAAAAAAACATGGCCCCAGCAAAATAGTTATTTGACACAATGGAAATGATTATAAAACGCCTTCAAGAAGAAAATTCAAATGAAACTTGGCAAAATATGTTCCAGTGTTACGTAACCTTCGCCCAGCTCGTCACGTTCACCTTAGCTTCACTTTCGGGTTTGCGTCGCCTCACTCACTTGCTCCCTTCGCTCACCCTGGTTTGGGACGTACCAGAACACATCACCCCAACACGTCATTACTTTTGGTTCGCTCACACACAGCTGATTCTTGTTTCACAGCACCATTTCAGTCACATGCACATCACTAAGTATTTTCACTGTGTGCACTTTCACTTCACTCACAGCTACCTTCGCTCCTTTGTTTACGTGCCTCGCTAACATTTGCACTAACGCTACCGCTTACGCCATTACATCTAGTCAGTGCGTTCTTCCCTTGTTATCGTCTTTATCTTCATATGTCTTTCCTGTGAATTAATAAATCTGCATGTCATCTTACCAGCTGTGCTTGTGATCTTTTTGTGTGGATATGAAAATACTTCACCTCATGGATCCCATGGCTTTTCACTGAGCAGCTCCAAGTGGCCCAAAGGAAGGTCCAAGAACAGCAGAAGCAGCTGGTGAGTCTCATCGGCAGCGTCCAGAGCCTTGATATGCAACATGTTGCCCTAGAAGCAATGGCGGCACTGTCACTGTGCGGTCACAGAAGATGGTGGCTTTGCTAACTCCGCCCACCATGTCGGCATCGATGTCAAGGACCTACAGTAGTTCCTTGGGTCTGCCTTGCAAGCTGTAGGAGAAGGAGCCTTCTGTTCTAAAGAGTGCCTGTTCGTCCTGGAAGTTGACAGCTCCAACACCAAAGTTGGGGCCGTGCTCTGCAAAAGCCTGAGGCCTCTGCTGCCGGCGATTAACTACTCAGACCTGCGAGCGGAATTACGTGACCAACGGCCAAATACTGGTCATCGAGGAGTGGTGATACTGGTTTGATGGGGCCCAACACCTGGTCCTCGTTTAGACGGATCACTGCAATCTTGAGTACCTTCAATCTGCTAAATGAATTAACGCTCATCAGGCATGCTGGTCCCTGTTCTCCAGCTCGATCAATCTCACCATCACACATCAGCCGGGTGACCAGAACATTAAGGCGGATTCCCTCTCACACCAATGTGGGGACACAAGTGAGCCCACCTCCACCAAGGAACTCGTTCTACCTTCTTATTCCATCTAGAAAAAAATATGTTTGGTGATAATAAAGTTATTCTGAGGACAGCCACACCATCTCAATGATATGGCTATCAAACAGTCCGTCTGAATACCATTTAGAATTTAAGAGACACAAAAAATAAATAAATCGGTCCACGTCAAGGCTCAATCCTGCAAAACTGGTTTGTCAGCCACTGTTTGAGAATGTAGAATATTTTTCCTTATTAATGAAGTCCATTCCTTAAAGAGTTCATAAAAGCCAGTAGACAAATAACAAAGTATCTGTGATTATTTTTGTTAGTGATTCTTCTTGATCTTCTTGATCTGAAATAAGCAACCAAAAAAGAAAAAAACAACATATGCCATTAATAAAAATATTTCTATTTAATTTGTTTGAGGTATGCTTAACAAAGTCAGAATGTTTAGCTATTCAACAAAAGTTGTGATGTGTAATTTTTAGGGGTTGAAGTATAAGGACACAGTTACCTAATGGCATATTTCTTACAGGTTTGACTGACAGCTGTCTGTTTGTCTCTGTCATGAGGATTAAAAGCTGACATGGCTTATGTAACAGACTGACAGGGCTGAAGTTGCCGCCTCTGCAGAAAATGTATCTCATACTGGCATGCACTAGCACAACTACACACCTCATGAGTTCTTTCTTTAGTTCTTGGGCTTTAAAACAAAATAAATAGTTTGTTAAAATTTGTTATGAGCTAGCATTCAACTCTTAATGGACTGCAGGCTCTTGTAAATCTCGTGTAGATGTATGCATTTACTAAATGAAATATGAAATAATGGTGTGGTGAACTCAGTTATGGTGAATGCAATAATTTCACTCATTCCTCTAACATACATGTGTAAATCAATCATACATGCACATACACACATACAAACACACACATAGAGACCTAATCTAATTAAATGATAAAGGAACTGTAATCCTGGCAGGTATAAACCTGTAAAGTAAGGAGAAGTGAAGGAGAAAGATGATCTGCTCCACGTCCAGACACATGACCCTCGAAACAAGCACATTAAGAAGATGCCCTAAAATAACAGCTTGCAGTCAAATTCCCATGCTCCTAAAACACCGATCTTTTCAAATCAGACTTGTGTCACTTTCATATGTGGCCCCAGATTGGATACATATCCGTTCCATGGACTTGCAACTTGAATATGAATGGTCAGATCGGATTTCATGGGTCTTATTGCCCGTTGTTGAGATGGGTGTCACACACAAAGTGCGCACTCATACGCTTTTAAACATATATTTTGACTCATCCTAATGAGTGTCCAAACCAGCCAATTATGCACCTGCACAATTCGGAATATTAGATCTTAATATACACTTTATTTGAATTAAATATAAAAATAAGAGACATTTGAGATTAGTTTAATAACTGCTTTAAAAATGAAATCACTTCACAGGTTTTAGGTTCAGAGCCAAGCCCCTATGTAGCAAACTCAGGTCACAAAACAGAGTGGTCAAGGAATTGCCAAAACCCACAGAGCTTTATCACAAAACTGACCATAGACAACACCATCACACAAGGTACCACCGACCACACAAAGACTAATCACACCACAAATGGTAACATACCGCAATGCTACTCAACCAGATATACCATTCCCAAAAAGGGACAGACCAGAACACCAGGGTGGCCCACTCCTTGACCACTAAACCAAAGAAAACAATAAACAATATTGAAACAGCCTCAATAAAGGCAGCTGGATGGTAAACGACCTGTGGTATGCTAGTACAATAGTTTACAGGCAGGCAAGTTACAAACCCAAACACCTAAATCCCAATACGATACTCAAAAGGTAATCTAAACATGTGACTCAGCAATAATCTGAATGTACATTAGCTGGTCGCAAGCTATGGCAGACAATACATAAAATGATTTTGTTGGACGAAGAAAAAGTGGCCCGCAGCACCAATAACCACGGTTCCACTCTAGAAAGTAAAGTACACTGATGTCACAAAGGAAACGCAAGTACGCTGTAGTAAATGGATATTTAAGCTGTGTTAAGCCAGCTCCAGTTCGAAATCACGGTGGCCGCAAGCACACACACCAGCCAGTTGATTCAGCTACACACACACAACAGCTTCTCTCAAATAGTTGCTCGAGCCAGCACACAGCATACATGCAGCAAGCTCTTCCAGCAGCGACAATGCCACACCACACAATCAGGCGTCACTTTGTCTTTGGCCAAGGTGAAAGTGAACTCACCTGGTGGTGCTCACTTTTATTATTCCCCCTAAATGCCGGCCCGCTTTCCGCTAAGTAAGCGACCAGATCACTAAATCACTAGAGCAATCCTTCAAGCACAATTATATTGCTATTATATAGCCACTCCAGCACCACACTGCGCACACAGTAATACGTTATAAGCTCACCTGCTTTATGAACTTTTCATAACCTGCCTCTCTCTGTTTATAAATCCCAGGTGAATACTGTAACCTCCCCCTCTACATGAAGACGAACCCGTTCTTCCAAAAACAGGCCGAGCTGCACAACCCGTGCCCTGTGGTGCCACCGAGCGAGGCCTCTATCCGAGGGCTGGCGGCTCGGGCCTACCATACGCAGGGCCGCCACCTGACATTAAACTCGTCCTAACAGCAGGCCCTAAAGCTCAGCCACGACGGCTTGAGCAGCCTTACCAGCTCAGGAGCCTCGGGGGCATCGGGTCTGGCGTCCAACACCACCACGGGTGGCTCCAGCATCAGTTCGGGTGTGTCCACGTTGCCCCAGAGGACTCTTACCATGCCCAGCTCCTCCTCCACGTCCTAGGTCGGCCAGAGCACGGGGGCAGCCGGAGCAGCAGGCAGTGCCATGGCCAGCACCGGTTCCACATGGGGAGGCAGCATGGCCAGCAGCTCCAAGGTCGGGGGCTCAAGAAACTCTCTGCTGGAGAGTAGCTCGTCCGGCTTGGGCAGACTGCAAAAACAGAGCGTCGAGGCATACTCCAAATCCTATATGCTGGTGTAGGCCCTGGGTTTTTCCCACGAAGTACATGGGTTTAAAACGTAATGCGTCCACCCTGACACGGGAACTGTGCACTGACTGGACTTATACACCACAGAAGTTTGTTTATCCCTTGCACGCCCACTCTGGGGCTCCCCATTTGAACCGTATTATGTATCATCTCTTTCGTTGTTTGTGTATTTTTTAGCTTTTTTTAATAACGTGAAATATGTCTTCGGCTGTCCGTATTTGGGTAACTACCGGTACACTAAATCATTAGTGTCCTTCAATAGAAGGATATAGAAGATGGCAATTTGCTTGATATAAGGAGAAATTAATCCATTCAAGCAAAGCTGGAAGGAACCAACCGAAATAAAGTATTTAAAACAATTGCCAAAGAAATTGCAAACCACAGCTACAAATAAACATGGCTACAATGCCAAAGAAAAAGAAAGAATCTTAAGGCTAAGTATAAGGAGGCAAAAGACTAATCGACGTAGAGGTCAGCTGTATTTATTCACCTCCTCGACTGGAGTATGTACATCAGAGGTGAATTTTTCTCTGTTCCACATCTGAGCTGCTAGCACATCCATTACATCTTTGCACGCTAAGTCGTCTCAATTTTTTGTTGCTGGTGAGGAAGGCGACGTGCATATACGTATCAATGTGCCAATGTGAGACAATGTAGTGACAGATACAGGTCATTTACATTTGTGAATGTGAACTGTCAAGATATCCAAATTCGATCTAAGCAAAAATCTGATTTGAACAATGTGGCTTAAACTGTAAATGTAGCCTCATTCACCCCACTCAGAGCTGGAGGGGGTCTTTTTTTTTCATGCCTATTGGCATGTTCATGGGGTGCAGGCAAACAGATGCCTTGGGTAAGACACCAGTGCATCAATCAGGGCATGGGGTTTATGACACCTGCCACAGATACCTGTGGCTTGCAATAGTGATAGCTGTAGTCAGTGCGTCACCTGTAGAAAAAACAGGCTAAGTGCTGGTGTGAATATATAAGTACAGGATATTGGTCAAACTGATTCATGAATTTGGGGGAACTAAACACATACGAATGCCAAAATCTGGAAATGTAGGCTCCTTGGAATACAGGACACTTTGAACATGGGGCGTGCTAGGAAATTTAGATCATAAGTTGAAGCCATAATGAATCAGTATGATTTTTGGGCACCTTTACTCAATTTTCAAAGATGTTCTATAACCTTGTTGCCAATGTCATTGAAAAACTCTCAAATTTTTACTCATGCTGCGTGGTTGAAACTCTGAAGCTCTAATTAAACCTCTTTCACTAATGCCAAAAGCAATTAGAAGCTCTCTAATGAACAACTTTTGAAGAATATAATGGGCTTTTAATGAAACGAGGGCTTTTTAAACCAATGTGGACCAGAAACAAAGAAACTAATGAATAAACCCATTTTGAGTTTCAGGCCTCACAGGCTGGATCAGATGCAGATCTGTGTGAGGCGCTCAGCGGGATTAATCACTGCACTGTTTTCCTTACCAAGATTTAATACAATGAAATGTATTTCCTGCCAACCAGAGGCAGAAACATTTATAATAACTGTTGGTATTAAGTCTAATGCTAAAATGCAGAAATGTAGGCATGTCCTGTTTTTGTGCACTTTTACAAAAAAGGGCTTTAATATGACACATTTCTACACATTTTAATTAACCATTAAACCTCCCCAAACCTTTTGCACATGACAAGCTATGTTCTATTTTTTGGCATATTTTAAACTTTGTGCTCTTTAATTTACAACTTTAACTGGAATTGTGGTAATACCCAAAGTTAATTTACTGTATAATACACTTCTCACAAAACTTAGGGGCTATTTTATCATTGTTGTGAGCAGTATAGTAAAACCATTTTATTTAACGTTCCTGATCTAGTAATTGTCTTAAATTTTATTATATCTTTTTATGGGACAACACTGAATATATGGTCTCAGGTGTGACTAGGGAGCAGGTGTGTTAAATTTCGTACTCTCTCATACTGGTCACTGGAAGTTTAACACAGCACCTCATGGCAAAAAAACTCTCTGAAAAAAAGACCTCTCCATATAAAGCTCTACATAAAGATGTTCACTGTGACAGGGCACTTAGCCACTGCCACTGCAGCTATATGCTTAATTACCCTTACTAAATTTTTGTGCAAATGTCTATATTTTTATGTCAGTTTTTAGTTTGTATTTTTTTCTGTTCGCAGTTCATTCATGTTTGTATGTTTGTCAGTGATCATATAATTTGTAATTCCCATTGCTGTTCGATTTAACGTTCTACACAACGGTGAATCTTGCCTAGGCTACTATTGACCATTTTTAATGCATAAAGTTAAAATAATCCATTTCCATGTATTATACTTTGTTAAATAAGCACGATTCAAACATGTCTCTTCACTTTTACATTTTGTTTATTCTCAGCGAGAATACTATAGCAGAAATGTATATATCAGTGTTTGTCTCACCTCAGTTTAGCGTTTCATCTACGAGCTGCGTAAAAGATTCACTGTGCAATATTCCTGTGTTATTTTCTAAAATGGTTTGGTCCAATTCAGGTGTTTGATTTAAGGTGACTGATTTAGAACCTTAGGAGAGCAGGGAATGAAGAGACTTTTCTTAAAGCACTCGTTCAGTATGAATAATATGTGATTATTTGTCTAGACAAGTTTGTATACATTTTTTTTTTTTACTATTATGTCGATTTATTTCAACTTTTGGACAGTTTTGTTTCCCTTTATTTTATTATTTAGTTTATTTTGTTTATTATTATTCTTTAATACATTTTTATCGAATACACTTGCCCATGAGCACTGTTTTGTGAAAACAAAAATAAAATCTTCAACCTAGTTCTTCAGAGAGTATTTTCATCTGTGCTCTACTCACTTCGTCACACATATCCTTAATACTCACCCTGAACTGAGCTGCAGCACAGTGGCCAAGACCATACAGTGGTTTAACAGGACAGGTTCCACTCAGAACAGGCCCCACCATGGTTGATCAAAGAAGTTGATTGCACATGCTCAGCATCATATTCAGAGGTTTTTTAAAAAAATACCGTAGGAGTGCTACCAGCATTGCTGCAGAGGTTGAAGGGGTGGGGGTTAGGATGTCAGTTCTCAGATTATACATCATACACTGTATTACATTGATCTGCATGGCAGAAGGAAGCATCTTCTTTCTTAAACAAGCAGGACATGGATTACTGGAACATGAAGGAAAATGTCCTGTGGTCTGATAAGACCAAGATAAACTAATTTTGTTCAGATGGTGTGCCGGCAACCAGGTGAGGAGAACAAAGATAAGTGTGTCTTGCCTACAGCCAAGCAAGGTGGTGGGAATGTCATGGTATGGAGGTGCAGTAGGTCATGCTGTCACCTCACAGGTCTGAGATCTCTGGATTGATCATCACCCTGGACTCTGCCTGTGTGGAGTGTACATGTCCTTCCTCATAGAACTGAGAGAAGCAGGGTGGTAATGTCAATTGTTTGATCCACTGACTTGCACAGAAAGAAACAGTTTTATTGTTCACCATCCAGACAGGCTTACTCAGGAATGTCTCTGCCAGATTGCAGCAATTCCTTGGCCTGTCCGTTCACCAGATTTATCGCCCGTCAAACATCCAGCTGGGACACTAGCTTTAGCTAACTATGAGTGTTGAGGGATCTACAGGCCCAGCTGTGGGTAAATGTGTCATAAAGGCATGACTAGCAGTCAGCAATCTCTCACCAAAAGGTACATTACCCAAATGTAGCCTCCGAGAGACTTTTTATAAATGGCGGAAGCACTTTTAAACCCTCTAGTATTACATTACACAGTGTTTTATTATACCACACAAGTAATCATTTACATACCTGCCTGCAACATAGTGTGTTGTGTTGTGTTTTGAAGCAGTATTCCTACATGGGTGCATTTCTTTGCCAATGAGTTTATGGTCAAAATTATGTTTTGGCAATGATTATTTCTGTAACCATTAAGTAGATTTATGGAATTCCCTTATGGAATTTTTGAGTTGTGCGTGTAGTTTTTAAAATTGTTGTGGCAATTATTTGTGCTTAACCAACAGTTATAGGAACTGTAGTGGTTTTTAATTTGAACCATTTAAGCCTCCAGCAACACTTTGCTCAAACATTTGGAGCAGTGGTAAGGAAATTTTACTTTCAAGTTAAGCCAGTAACCTTTGTGGTTCCTTTTTGATGAGGTGTTCTGGCAAAAGTTTAATGCTTTTAGTCAAATCCTGTCAAGTCATATTTATTTACATAGCACTTTTTACAGCGGAACATTGTCTCAAAACAGCTTTACATCATTATATTGTCTTAAAAGACCAATCCCAAATTGAGCAAACCAAAGGCAACAGAAGAAAGGAAAAAAAGTTGTAAGGAAGAAACCTTGGGAGGACCAAGACTCAAAAAGGGACCAATTCTTCTTGGGTGGCTTAGATGTTAATTGAAATAGTTAAATATGTACTGATAGTATAATTAAGTGAATAATGATAGTTAAATAAAATAATGACAAAGATACACTTTATACACTTGTCCAAGTCACTTTCGGATACTGAGTCCTCAGCGGTAAGTCCTTGGAGGGATGGAACAGGTACAAGGACATCAGCTCGGAGAGAAAGCCCTCAAGTACAACTTGATCTAATGCCTTTGGAACAATGTCTGAGGAGGTTCTGTGGAAAAGTTAAACCATGTGACTATTTGGGGCAATGGTAAGTGAGACTAATGTTAATGTGTGTACCTAGATAGAAGTTTAGGCTTTTTAAATATATTTCTGCATTAATATGACTATTATACCATCATGCTTTCTCACGCATCTTAAATGTTAAGAAACAGAACCCAAGAACAATATTATACTTTGTCATTTATATATACTAGGGAAAATTATATATATATATATATACTTCTAGGATTAGCAACTATTTTGAAGGTGAAATTAAAGTCATTTGTTTTCAATAAAAGGGATTTTGTGTGTTTGCAATTGTGAACATTTATCGTTGGACAAATTAGATTTGTGCACCACTGAAAAAAGTTGGTGATGCTCATCAGACACACTTTATAAAAATGGAGTAAGGAGTGGGTGACCAACAAAGGCCACTCCAATAGCAAGGCTGTAGTCTAATAGGTCACAAAGTAGCCCAACATAACTTCTAAGCAACTAAAGACCTCTGTCATATTGGCTATTTTTAATGTTTTTAATGGAGAACACTGAACAACAATAGTGTACATTATTATATGCATATGTTGTTACATGCCAGACTAGGGTTGAATAGCACATACACCAAATATAAAAAAAAACAGTTCACAGAGTGACAGAGGTTTAAAGAATACAGATTTATTCACAAAATTCACAATAATATAAAGTTAAAAGAGCTATATCTCCTGGGGTAAGTTAGGCCAAAAAAGTAAACAAAATCCAGACTCACTCTCAACCCAGACTCTACCTGACCCTTCACAAAAATAAAGCAAACAAAAGACAATCATCCTGACTCCCAAACTAAGCAAAAACCAGGAGCAAACAGGTTTCCAAGAAAACGGCACTTACCTCCTTCCAGCTCTTATTTGAACCACTTAAACTCCCTCTCAATATTTACAGGTATTTACAATCAGTATTAAGATCTACCATCCAACACATTATACCATTTTACTGGCCACTAACAAATACTGGTTACACCCCAGTTCACAGCACTACACCACATCAAGCCAAAACTGTGTCTTTGTATCTCTCTCTCTGAATTTAGGCATACTTTGAATTTCTGTAATGCTATAGGCAATGCCAAGGTCACCTTTCGAGGCTAAAAATTATGAAACTTTTTCAAATAAAAACACACAAGATGATCAACTGCCTTACTGTCCTCCTGGATTGGAACCGCACCCACTCCTGTATCACAGGCGTCTACCTCCAACTTAAAAGGATGGGTGAAGTCTGGAGTGCCAACACTGGTGCGCTACACAACAAAATCTTTTAAGATAATTAACACTCATCCGACCACACGAACTTTGCATTGTTTCTAAGCAGATGATTCAATGAGGACAATACCGCAAATAAGTTTTTACAGAATGTGTGGTAGTATCCTGCCATCCCCAAAACTCTGCGTAACCCAGGCCTAGTGTGCAGCTGAAAGTACTCTAGAACAGACTTAATTTAATCTTCTGAGGTACTGTCTTTACCTTGACCAGTCGGTATTGGAAAGTATACCTCACATTTGAAACTCACATTTGGCCAGGTTCAAAGTCAAAGATGCTTAATCTAAACAATCCAAAACCTTATTAAAGGTATGTATGTGTTCCTCCCAAGTGAGCGTCTAGACCATCACATCATCCCGATATACAGCATAATTTGGCACATAAGTGATTTATCTCTGAAACATGGCTGGGGCATTACGCATCGCAAAAGGCATCGCCCTGTATTGTAAGAATGGATACGGGGTCACAAAAACAGATATCTAAGATGTTTCAGCTGTTAACAGAAACTGCCAAAACCCTTTCAAGAGATCTAATTTGGTCACATATTTGGAAGTACCAACACAATCAGTACAAACCTCTATTATAGGCAGTGGA
The DNA here is from genome assembly GCA_034780255.1 of Parotocinclus maculicauda. Taxonomy (NCBI): domain Eukaryota; kingdom Metazoa; phylum Chordata; class Actinopteri; order Siluriformes; family Loricariidae; genus Parotocinclus; species Parotocinclus maculicauda. The sequence continues at coordinate 4,579 of JAUZSU010125519.1, read as the reverse complement.
AAAGAATCTGAGACAGTAGCGGCATTCACTTTACGGTAATCAGTACAGAATCTGTAACTTTCATCTGATTTTGGCACCAACACACATGGTGAACTCCATTGACTGGAGCTAGGAGTAGCTAAACCATACGTTATCAAGTAATTAACCTCCGATCACATAAAAGCCTGGTTTGACTGGATTCTCTCGATAATAACTCTGCCGAACTGGAGAATTTGTACCCACATCAATGTCATGTTGGAAAACGTGTTTGTTGTGGAACATCTGTAAACAAGCTACCACATTCACCCAATAAGACCTTCAGTTCCACACGAGAATCATCAGAAAGATGTTGCAAAGAGGCATCTAGGTTAGCCAGTACTTCTGAATTCTGCAAACTAGCAGACAACACGGGACCCAGGCATTGGTAACAGAACCAACACTTGGTCTCCAGGGTGGAATTCTCGGTGCACTACTTTTCTATCATTCATTCATTTCTATCATTTTTAATAAATGACTGAGCAGATGCAAGAGATTCCTTTGCTATTTTACATTAAGCCTATCACGAAATTTACTTACATACTCCAACAAGTTCTGGGGTTTTACACTTTGCTCATTCAACAGTTGATCTTTCAGCAACTTTACCGGACCACGAACTGTGTGTGCAAGCACTAATTGTTCAGTTCTACATCCTGTGGACTCCTGAACCACTTTTCTGCTGGCAAACATCAAGAGAGGGAGCCATTCATCCCACTCCTTCTTAGAATCAAGACAGTGTTCTTAATATTTCCTTCAAGTTTGATGGAATCTCTCCAATGCTTCTTGACTCTTTGGATAAAATGTAACATATTTACCTTGTGGTGGTTTATCCCCAGAAACCTGAACAGCATAAAAAAAAGCAAGCCACACCTTTAGGTTTATCTTTCTTTTTGTTCCATGCCTCACACTCTTCAACCAAATGTCCTGGGTGCCCACAATAAAAACATGTATGAGAATTAAAAGTATATGTAAATAGCTCACCAACAGATATGGGATAAGGTTTGTCCTTTAAATTATTCTTAGCAGAATGTAGATTATCTTGACAAGCCAATTAAGGACAATTCTACCAAACTACGATTAAAAAGAGTGAACGTATTTTTAAAATTTATTTCAAAAGAAGGCTCTGAAATAACAGCGAGCAGTTCATGTGCAAAAACCCACCAATGAGCTATTCTGTACAGAGAAATGGACTCAATTTCTTCCAAACCAATGTGAAGGACTGGTCACCAGTTACCTGTGCTAGGAAGAGAAACAAATCACACTATAAAAAGTATAAGGCAGACATGTTGTTTGTGAATTTTATTCTTGGTTTATTTTGGCATTGAAGACAAGAGAAACTAGTTGGTCTTCGGCCATTCATCTGGAAGAGAGTGAATCAACATGGTCAGGGGTCATACAGATGTAAAATACGAATCTGAAAAGGCTCTAAACACTTTCCGAATGCATATGCGTATGTATATCTGAAGAGTATAGTAGACTATAGTAGCCTTGGTCATGTTTGGGTACACACTGAAACAATTGTAACGATTGTACAATACTTAATATTTTCTGGATCAGGTGTATTTTTTCATTAGTGCATGCTCTTCCACGTCCCTCTGAAATGCACTGATTAAAACAGTCAATCATGGCATTCCCTCAGGTGACATCACTGCTTTGCAAGTGTCCATGGTACTTGGCAGTGGCTATTCCATTGACTTTGATATAGGATATGGAGGTTTTTAGCCTAGACCAATCTTGAACTAAAGTGGGGAGTTTATTCCATGGTTGGGGGCCATGTACAAGAAAGCCCCTGCTGTGGCTTTTTAAATTTTACGAACTGAAAGAAGTCCTGCTCTCTGTAAACAGTCTAGACGCGCTGGATTGAAAGACTGAGTTCACTCAGAGTTTTTAGAGTTTTTTTTGTTTTTTTTTGTTTTAGAGTTTTAGAGATTTAATAGAGCATCCAGCAGGCAAAGTATAACAGTAATGCAACCAAGTTATGAATGCATGAACCAGTTCCTCTGCATCTCGAAAAGAAAGGAGATTTAGCAAATTTAGAAAGCAATTTGTGTGTCACTCGAAAGATCTGAATCAAAAGTTGGACTGGGCGTTATCGAACAAGCTGTGTTTCAGTCTTGGGTCCAACTAATTAAACCTCAGTTTTATCTGAGTTAAGAAGAAATAAATTGAATAACATCCAATTTTTTACTCAATTCTCAATTTTACAGGTTGTACTAATGTCATTTAGATTTAGATCTGCTGAAATGTACAGTGTATTATCTGCATATCAGTTAAAACTCATGTTTACAAATAATTGAATTTAAAGGTAGCATGTACAGGGAGAATAATAGTGGGCCAAACACGAACCCCTTACTTCACTTTTGAGAGCTTAGACCATTCATTATTTACATAAACAAACTGGTACCGGCAGTCAGACCAATAAGGTGCCAGTCCCTTAATACCTAAAGAGTTTTCTAGCCTATTCAATAACATATCATGATCTATAGTGTCAAACGCTGCACTTAAATCTAATAGAACAAGAAAAGAAACACGTCCATTATCTGATCATATTAATATATCATTAAGTACCCTAATTAATGCTGTTTCAGTACTATTATGATACTGCTACTTTAGAGGTAACTACCGTGCTGCTGATAAACAGCTTTTACTAAGATTTTGAAGAGGAACGGTAGATTTGAAATTGGTCTGTAATTAGACAGAGCACAAGGGTCAAGATTTTTTAATCAGGGGTTTTATTACGGTGCATTTAAAGAACTTTGGCAAATAATCAAAGGTAAGGGATTCATTTAAACCAATAAACAGTGGTTCTATAATACTATGTATTCTTTCATTGAGTAAATATGTAGGAATTGGATCTAATAAACATGTTGCTGACTACTAAGCTATTGCTTAGTAGCAATTTTTCTCAAATACATCTGAATCTAGCAGGAGCAGCTCTATCCAGGGTTGAGCGAAATATGCATTCTAATTGGTTGGCTACACGCCCAAGATGAACGGGCTCTGTAGGTATATTAAAAGTTAGGTCTAGAAGGTTAGCCTTTTCTAATGTTTGGATGTGCGCCTTTAGCACTACAATGTTCTTTGTCACACTAGCTACAAGCTTAGACATATCACAAACAAAATTTAGACTAATGACAGAAGAAGAACAGGTAAACATGCCACACTCAGCACAGGGAACAAGCGCAGCAGAAGCCATGTTACAGTTAATCAAATTAATTAATTAAATGTACTTAGCTTCGGGTGAGGTTGTGGGTTGGTGATTTAGGATGTAAGCACAGGTGATTCAGATGATAGTATATTAGACTTCTTGCCGTAGGTCCTCGTACGCTGCAGCCAGTGTTTCAACACAGTGTCAATTAGTGTAGTAATATTTAAGTAACTCAAAACAATTACATGTTAAGACAAGCAAGTGTTATCTTTATTGCAAATGTTTGACAAGACAAAAAGTTAGCTTAAAAGGCACAGTCATGTAGCATTTTTGTTGGTTTTGCAGTGACGGGTGAATGTGTTGGATATTGTGGTGGTCACTTCATTATTTTTGGAATAGCCACTTCCATGTAATGACCTTACCAATATATTTGTCTATGCTGGTTTTCCATGTTCTCATAGGTTACCTTTAAAAATGCATTATTTTTTCAATATGTAAACACCTCAATACCTAAACAAATTGCAAGTGATTGAGTCTTCTTTGAGTCTTTTATCAACGTATAGTACTTAAGTTTGCAACTCATGACTGTCTGCGCTAAATGCGCCCCTACCCATTTCACACCAACATTCCCTTTCTCTTTCAAGTCAAGCACATACATCTCCCAGAACATGCTTTATGAGGTCACAAATGTATCAGCACAATGTAAAACAACACGACATATTGCACTAACAAAAATAGATTCCCTGCTTTCAAAGTTTTCAGTCCTGTTATGTAAAGTCAGTAATTTGCAGTTAGTGAAGTGGCTGCCCACGCACACACGCCCAGGTCACTTACACTCCTGATACTGCCAAAACCCACCATGCCTCTACTGCCACACTGCCTACACAACAACACACCATGCTTGTATCTAACAAAGCTATAATTACAACTGCACAGAAAAAGCTTTATTTCAGAACAATACCAGGGCTTAACAAAATGTTAAAAAACTCTAGTATGCACACATAAAAGAATAAATAATCAAAATCAAGATAATTTATCAATCAACATTGAAACTGTAACACCAATATACCTAGGAATATGGTCAGCTCTTAATTTTTTTTTCATTACTTTGCAGTCTCTCTTGCTGTTGTGATTCCCTTTTGTTTTATGGTCTTTTGTTTACAGAACTCTTCTTCACTTTTTAATGCTGGTTGTATATACACTGATCACAAAAAATAGGGGATATTTAATTACTAATCTTTGTGACCATTATACAGGGGTTAGACAATGAAACTGAAACAGAAAAAGGTTTGGCTATAGCAGCCCGGCCGTGTACCGTATATTGACCCTGTGGATCCCGACGGACAGTTCTGGTGAAAACAGGAGAGTTGAGGTGCACATTTAATTCTGCCATGATTTGGGCAGCCGTGGTTTTAT